>NTHP01000789.1:1300-34667 GCA_003416845.1 Oplegnathus fasciatus
CAAAAAAAAAAAAAAAGTACGCCACACATGTCAAAATGTATATATGTATATATCTACCTGGACGTCCTCGACCCTTGGCAGTAACAGTAGCTAGCTCTTGTTCTTGATAGACTTATACGTATGCCACAATACGCACATATTTTCCGGGATATATACACGCTGAATTATTAAATCGAGCAGGATATGAGATGACCTGCACGGGATACCGTCACTGACCGGCCATAAATGATGCATCGACGCATCCAGCCTCGGTGCTGCAGATTTATTGACATGTTTTGTAATGTAGCCTGGCCCCCATCACGCGCTGGAGACCCCTCTGCCCCCCGCTGTGCGCCCTGTCTATCACGAGCCTCAGCCCGGAGGAACGATTTAATCCGACATCAGTCACAGCAGACAAGGGTATCCTACACTGGGGAGTACGTCCGGACCTGCTAGTGTACTGGTTGGACAAAGTGAGGTCCGGGGTGCACCAGGGGGCCTTTAAGGGGGCACCAAGCGGTCATCAGCAAAAAAGTGCATAACAATAATTGAGCATTTTCATTCACTAGACAATGAGTGAATGTGTTTGGATGTGTTTATTGATCATTTGTTAGTGTATCTGTAAATCATTTAGCCACACAAATCTAAATCAGATGGTTCCTATGGACAAATTAAACTTACTCTGGGGGTCCTTGACATAAATGGTTTGCCCTTTCAAGGTAATTTTAACAGCACAAACTTCATCACAGCTGCACAATTTGGCACCACGAGGCCTCTGTCATGTCATAGAATGAATGGATGTGTTAAAATTGTTCCTTCTGTCTCTCACCCAACGAACATCTGTGCAAAAAAGCTGATGTTACTACTATAGAAATGGTCTCACGTTTAACCGTATATGTTTTAGATGAGAAAAAATAGCTCACGATATAACAGAAAAATGACGTAATTCTATAAACATTGACTATTATTATTGTGGCCAACAATCCCTAGAGACGAATAAAGGTGGGCACTCTCAATAAGACACAAGTTCCTGCAGGAATATTAAATTATAGTGATGTTATAGTATCAAGTGAAAGCCCCGTTGGATTTGATAGTTCCACACAGACATGCCTTCGCAAAATGAGCGCAATAACCATGTTGTTATAGATCATAAGAGTCGTTTTGATCAGTTAGAGGAATATCTGGAATCTTCATCTGAGAGTAAAGCGCTTAAAAACCGAGCAGAAATCCGACCCGCAGCCCTGCACCGATGAATAAAACAGCGGGCAACATTTTCCAGCAGCGCTCCAGCTTTTCCCTCTGCTCCTCGCACGGTGGCAGTCTGACTGTTGCTCAAGGGTTCACAAGCCCTTGCTTTGAAGATTACGAAGCGAAATTTGAACAGGGGGTCGGGTTTATATTCGCAAGAAATCATTCGTAAATCGTAGGAAGTTCTGGCAGCTTCTGCTTTAGTGTTTAAGGTACAACATACTGATCCGTCCCCAACGAGAGACGCGATTCAGCGAGCTGAAACTTTCCGTCTCAACGCTCTTCACTCATCACCCCCCCACACACAAATATATTTGTCACAAATTCAGCACTGGTAAGTCAACGCGGTCTCTTGAGGTGCGGTTTTCCCCCCCACAAATCGCCCGCTCTTCTGTGGTTAAACTGCGGGTGAGAGCTTTCAAACTACTCATCCAAACCATCCCGTTGCGCGTAAATCTCCCATCTCAGCCCAAACTCGCCAGTTTCCACATCGGATTCACAGAAAAGGACAATTCTTGCAGGAAAAACTTCAGAATCCCACAATATATACACATTCACAGAACACCTAATTCACAGAGGACAGGATAAAAGAGAAAATACGAACATCCCAGTTTTAATCTGCTCCTACCTTTCCGCGCAGAGAGACGATTCCGGACGGGTAAAACCTATGTATAAATATAGCAAATTATAATAATCCAGAGCAAAATTCCATCCAGAAACCGTAGTATTTTTAATTATAGTCTGCCCGGGGCGGTGAGATGCTGATGCTGATGCTGGTGATGAGGAGGTTATTATAAGTGAGGCGCGGTGGAGGGAAAGGCAGCGGTCCTCCTTCCCCCGGCTCAGTGAACGCGCATCTCTCAGCTCGGCTCACTCAGCGCAACTGATGATGGGCCCCTGGATTTCTCCCTCACTGACGCTCTGACCCGCCTTCTACACAGCGCTCTGCACAGAGGGGGGAAAAATCTTTCAAATTGGAGAGAAAATAGGGAAAATAGCCCCTCAGGACATATTACCAGTAATGAAAAGTCTTTGTTCCTTGTTCTTAGATAGACTTTTAGCCTACATGTAGTTTGACGTATCATACTACTATTTGTGCGCAGGGGTTATGAACAGGACAGCATGCACACCCAGTGATCTCTGCATGACAGTGTACTGATATGTTTTACACAGCCACAGCCATAAATATGCTGTCTGATAATTTTGTGTGGGTTGTCTAGTGTAGCTGCGTGGCTGACAGGCTAGATCTATAATGTAAAGGTTTTAAAGGTGACCACAGACAGTTGGGGGTCTAAAGGCTTAGGCTTTGCTTGCCCTGGAACTGCTTCTGGTTAATCCGAGAATTTTAGTACAGCAGCTGCCTACTGTAGCTAAAATAGTAAATGCCTAAAAGAGTGAAAATGTGGCTTGTTTCGTTGTGAAATTCCAGATATGTTAGTGTTGAGCCTGCACCAGGAGTTCAGCACCGTGGACAGGGCCCCGGAGTTGGGACTGCTGGGGAAATGTGCAAAATTCCAGCTCTGTCCAGGGTTCAGCACCTTGGACAGCGCCCGGGAATTTTGCAGTCCCAACGCCGGGGACCTGTCCACGGTGCTGAACATCCTGTCAGGCCTAAAAAAGGCCAGAAGGATTATGCAGAGAGAAGATGAAAACTGGAGAGATCGGCTCTATTCTCACATAAAATATCACCACACTTGAACATGCTCTGGTGCATTTCTTATAATAAACTGTTTCATTTCTCTATGTCATACAACTGAACACAGGCTTATGTTGTGCAGTAGGTTTCCTTTTTACATTCACATCCACTGCTGCAGCTAGTGATGATAATGATGATCTTATACTGGGCTTTAACACACAGTACATAATGTATGTTTTGTATGTGGCTTCCTGCAAGTCTGCCATATGTGTTGTGTCAGAAAATGGAGGAAGGGACACTAATCCCAAGAAATAATGGCACCCAGGTGTGGCCAATACAGCTAACAATCCAGAACCTATATGTTTGTTACTTACATTTTGTTTCTGTGCATTCTTGACTTGACAATCAGTGTTTTTAAGTAGGGAGCAAAATGTGAAAGGTCTCCTCTTTTACTCTCACTGCACACCACTGACCACCATATAGCATTATTTTTACTCGACCCCTTCTTCTACAGGTAGCCTTCTGCTGCTAATGATGATGATTGCTCTTGCTGTTACATAATACTAATCTAAAAACAGAGTTTACAAAGTGCTACAAGAACAAAATACAAAACAAGAATAGCCTAATAAAATGCATAATGAGAAGATTAAAGAGACAAGAGAAAAGGAATCAAAAGAATAAATAGATATATAGATATATAGATATTGTCAGGAATAAAAACAGCTGCATCAAAGCAAAATTTAGCCTATCCAAGTTTTGCAGGCAGGGTCTTGATGAAGTGCTTAGGGACCTTCAGTGTCGAGTCTAGACTCAGGGTCAGTCCATAAGGTCCTGCCTTGGGTTCTTGACCTGATCTCTGACCTATGTGGACCCAAGATGTCTTCATATATCTGGGCATCAGACCAAGTTTAAACATTATAAGTACTTGCAACCAATGGCAAGATGCTAAATCTGGAGATACACTGACTCGCTCTCTTTGGCACCAATTCAAATCCTAGCTGATGCATTGAGAAATAGCTCGAGGCATGAGAGTGACTTTTGACTGAGGCAGGACCAGAGGGAGAAGAGAAGAAAAGCATCAATGACCTTCTCTTGTTCTGTGAAGAATAAAACTTGGTCAGACCACAGAGAGCTGTAGAATTCAGGTAGTACAGTAAAAATAAAAATAAAAAGTTTATTTACAATTGTGTGACAGAATTGTAAAATGATCTGAGTCATGCAAAACTTTGTGTATGCAAAGTGATGAGACCTATTTTCATGACTTAACTGACTACTCTCTGACTCAAGTGTTACTTTTAATTCATGCATTTAGATAAAAGCCTATGCAGAGCACTACTTTAGTTCACCCCAAGAAGAGCACATGCATGTGCTTTGCCGGTATTTTGAAGCAGAAAACATTCAGACAGAAAAGAACATTGGGCCCAAAACATGGCCAAGGGGGACTCCGCAGGTGACGTCTGTTGACGTACACGAGAATTTGGTTCTAGTAACATCATACATTCTATCAGAAACATAGGATCTGAGCCAAGACAGTGGAAAGCCAGAGATATTAACCCACTGCTGGAGGAGGTGAAGTACAACTGCATGAACAGTGTTGAATGAGGCACTAAGGTCTAATAGGATTCAAATGAAACAATCTCCTGCATCTGCTGTAAAATTGAGGCCATTTGTTACTTTGAATAGGGCTGCAAGGCTACAACAACATCTGGGCCACTCTGGTTACCCTTTGCCACTGCAACCCCGACCTTGATGGATGAGTGTCTCTCTGCTATTTGCTTGTTAAAATCATGATTGGACTGTTTAAAATATATATATTTATTATGATTACCGTCACTATTGCTGCTTCAACTACTACTGTATTACTAGTTTGAGTAGATTGATACACTTCATTATACATTAAGATTAAACAGAAAAACATTGAAGCTTAATACAGATTTGATCTACTGATATAAAAATACATACTGATAATGGTGATGGCATTAAACAAATGTAACCTTTTTTTTGTCTAATTGTAAAGTCTTTTCCCCATGTTAAACACACCTGTAACCACATAAAACAATGTTATTTTCTTTCACTTTAATTTGTGTCACACCTAAGTGTTTCAGATTGCCAGTGCATCACCTGGCACATCCATGGGTTTGATATTAAAGCTAATCCAGTGACATATTAACCAGGTCTTAGGGGCTAATTAAAACACAGCAGTGATGAGAAGATCAGCACCTCTCTCTAATGAGCAATAACAGAGAGAGACAGACAGTAAAAAGGAAGAGAGGGACAGACAGCTCCATCTCTAGAGAAAAAAAGGGGAAAAAGTGTTACATGCAAACAAACGTTCATGATCCACTAAACACAGTATGCCCAAACTTCACATCCAATGACAATGACAAACAAAAGGATTTCTTCTACAAATCAGTCACTAAAATAAAGACGCCTCAAGCACCGTCACTTTCTCACACAAGGTTTTCTACCCACATTTCCTCTGTACTAAACGGCATAATAAATGAATTATAACCCTTTGATAATGTCTTCAAACTGAATTCAACACAAGCTTCTGGTTTACTTTAATGACACCACCGCTACTAGTCATGAAATACATTTCCAGCTGCCGCAACAACTGTTGCAATATTTACAATGTATTGTATGTGGTATGATGCAAAAAAAATGTATAAATGGATGAAGCACATTCCTGCTGCATGTAGAGTGGCTTGGGACCATGCTTAGTCATCATGCAGAGGTTTGGCCCTTGTAATGTTAAAAGTGAAAACACTGTTTCAAAACATGATTAAGTATGTAAGCTAAGCAGCCAAACAGGGTTATGTTAGAATGAAATAGTGAAAAGGGTCGCTCACAGTGGTGAACCTGCGGCTCCCCTCAGCCTTACCGTACTTTACAGCCAGTTTCAGCTCGTTGTTTAGCTCTCGTACCTCGTTTTCATTAACGGCCAAGTGAACGGTCATCTTTTCAATAAACACCCTCTTTTCTCCATTTTCTAGCGGAAGCAGGATCTTCTCTCCCAACACACACACACGAGCACACACGGTCACTCATTTCTAAAGGAACCATGGACTCTTCAGTTCCAGGGCTTTTACTGTCCAGCACTCTTGCTGGATCAGTGGCCTCGCGGCTCCACTGTCTGCCCCGATAGTGGGAGGTTTGGAGTGGAGTTTGATCTTTAGCTGACTCCTCTCTGCATGATACTAACTGCAGTCCTGTACAAAGGAGTGTGCTAAGCCTCCACTCACCACAGACACAGCAGATGAGCTGCTAACCTATTAGCCTTCAGTTTGAACAAGACTTATACTTAAGCACAGATAGATGACACTCTGGCACCGTCGTCCGTATGTGTGTGTGTGCTTACTATGCACACTGCAAATATCCATTATCTCCTCTGATTGTCCCCATTGTGGCGTTACTCATTCAATCGCAGTGGCCCTGCATTTATTAACTAAGATGTTTCTGTGAGAGGTGCAGTGTATGCATGTGTGGATATCTTTTTTGAGGGAAACATGGCCATTACGAAAGTTGTAAAATAAAGCATGTCGAAGAAAATACGGATTAAGGTCAGCAGAAACACTCTACAAAATACAGCCCATGAGAAGCAATTGTTCTTTTCAGTTACCGTTGCAAGGCTTTGAACTTGCTTTCACAAGAAAGTTCAATCAGCTCCAGGTTGTTCTAAGAATGTTTCCATGACTAGGGTGCAAAATAAAAAAAGCAAATCCCTGCTACCTGGAAGAGCAGCCGTCAAGTCAAATGAGAGTGATAATACTGTAGACACTGCTTTAGATGAAACATGATACTATATTGATGTAGGTAAAGTTCATCCAATATGGCTTTGTAAGTACAAATACATCCATCATGCACTCTCTATATAGCTAATGATGATAAGTGTACTGTGATGTGAATAGGACAGTGAGTTGCTTATAAATCTTACAGAGATGTACAAAGTGGAGAAAGTAAGCATAGAAATAATGCTGCAGCTTCAAAAAATTGCTGCTTATGTGTGAATATTCATGGTTATTAAATTAAGAAGCCCTATTTAAAGTTAAATATGAAGTTAAACATAGGAAACAGTTAGTTTAGTTTAGCATAAGGATTGGAAACAGGTCAGCTAGACTGGCACTGTTTGAGGATAGCAAAATCTGCCTACTAGCAACTCTGAAGCTCACTAATTAACACAAATTTGATCAAAAACTGAAGTGTAAAAACAACAAGTTGTGGTTTTACGGGGTTTATGTTGTAGGAACTTTTTTTTTTTTTTTTACCTTTGCAGAGAGCCAATCTAGCTGTTTCTCCCTGCTTTAAGTCTTTATGCTAAGCTAAGGTAGCCATCTCTGTGCTGTAGCTTCATATTGAACTTACAGATATGAGAGTGGTATCGATGTTTGCATCTTGGTCTCCGCAAATAACAATACTTCCCCATATTTCTTTGAATGCTCATTCTAACAACATCCACGTTTATGGCTCCAAATTCTTGTACGCTAACACTAAGAGTCCCACCTAAAGGTGTGAATGTTAGCATCATCTGATTAATGTGTGTGTCATTCCCACTACTGTAAGTCGAAACAATACATTTCAACAGGCCCACTGCCAGTGGGCACCACCTGCTATGGTGTTATCAATAATCCATGAGGGTGCTAATAATGCTGTATCATGGTTTACCACCTCCACACTGAAGGTTACATGTGTTTTCTCTCACTCCCTCGTACACACACACACACACACACACACACACACACACACACACACACACAAATACACTCAATGATGCTGACTGATCCTAATTGTACTGATTTTACCTCAAATCCCGGCTGCCTGAATGTCTAGCTGGCCGGCCACCGAAGAGGCCATTAGCGGGTCAAAGTGATTACACTATCAAGGACATCTATTAGAATCCAATTTGGCCAGGTTGGGTCCTCCAACAGGCCCAGCTAACCTCCTTAATGGACATTCATTTATCTCCCGTTGTTTGGGAGCTGTTGCGTGAGAGGTCCGCAGCTTTGGTACTAAGCAGGATGGATGTGATATTTAGATCAATAGGTCCGGCTTATGGGGAAAAATGTGATGGTATACAGATGATAAGAGGGTGATATTTCTTTGTAAATGTCAGTGTAATGTAACCATCAATGCCCAGGGTGGGGGACTGTGCACACACACTATGTAAGGCTGTATACTGTATACGCAGCAACTTATACAGCTCGACACGTGAAGGCACTTCTTCTATCGCTCCCTCTCACACTGGTGAGAATCTATTTGAATAATGAGGAGAAGCACCTGTCAGGCTTGCTTATCTTGACACACGGACTGTAGTCCTAACACCTACATACATCTGAAGGGAGAGAGAGAGAGACAAAGAGACAGAAAGCACACTCACTACACTGCAGGGTACCTGCATTTTTTTTCTTTTAACCACATACCTCGGAGCTTGAATAGACAATCGCCAGAGAGGTGCCGGTCCCATAATACTGCATCAATCACCAGCCTCACCATGAGAAACTGCTGCTCTGCGATGAGATCCATCGCTCTCACAAGACCACAGGTTTAAAATATGCCATTTGAAGAACATATAACACAGAGTACGTCCTTTTTGGGTGAGTGCTTTTATTCGAAAGCACTTCATTGTGACGTGAGTTTATTTACAGGATTTGAGTAGCATTTCTGTAGCTTGGACGATCTCGGTGCACTTTGTGTCACAGTCCACCCACTGGGCTCCATAGGCTCCATCTCTCTCTTAGTATGTTCTTTACCTCTGTCACAACCAATCTCTGAGCCCATCATCTCAGTTACCCATCTGTGCAAGCACATACATACAACCCCATTAACCTCAGAGTAAATCCCACCAGAACTTTGTGCCATGTTTCATCTACTAAACCACTGCCTGTGTAGAAAGTAGAAAAAATGTAACAGAGATATACACGGTTGTAGGCTTCATTTTGTAACCTTGCTGTTTTATGCACTTGTCATCGAGCTATACAGTCTTTTAAACTCTCTATATCTGTGGAACTAAATTGTGCATCACACTTTGTTGTTTTCATCATAAAAGTGGAATTGATCCTTAGCTTAATAATTCACTCCTGCTTGCACACTCACAGGAAATCACTGTGTTCAGACGCTGAGACATGAGTCAGACCTACATTATGGACCACTAATATTTCATCATCTCCACCACAGATTTCAGCAGCATTGATACAATTAAAGATGGAGTGGGTATCCTGGTGACTCAGGCCATATGCTGCGATGATCTTGTGCAACGGTATCAGCTGCCTCGAATCCTTTCCACAACACTTGTTACATGTCCCGTCTCTCATCTGCTCTCTCATGAGCCATCTCCAGTGATAAGGCGGAAGTGGCATGAAAACAAACATCCAAAAAAAGACAGAATAAAAAGATAAACCAAAACCAGAAATCAGGCTTATTATTGAAACGGAAGGCTTTACTTATTCACTCACTTATAAGGTGACAGTCAACATATGGTGCTCAGCCCTCATCACAAACATGGTGTTATTGTGTTATAGTAGGATGTGGTGTTATATGGGTGTTTATATGTGGTGTTTTGCATATTTGGGTATATAACTCTAAATGAAAAGGTTACATGTGAACAAACATGCACATCTTGCAAATGCCAAAGGTCAAGTGTTCATTTAGTTATGTCAAGGTGAGCGAAACAGAAAATAAAAGCCTTGATATCAAAGGGTAATATTGCTTTAAGTGTAGCGTCTGACGCCAGACGGGCAAAGGTCTTGGCGAGACACCCCAACCACCTGGGCACCTGGACACCCTGACACCTGGCAGGGCCGACAGTGTGATACCTAAGCGTTTCAGACTCCAGCCAGATGGTTGCGCGAGGAGAGATCACACACGCAGACAAACGCGCACTTGCAGACACATACAGTTCGGCATACAGTTGCCTCACACAAATAATTCATGTGAGCCAGATGCACTGCAGATCTACATGTCTTAAACACATGCACACAAACAGATACTGCTCATGTTCCATGCATGTGCTGTATTCTTGGAAGTCTTTTATAGCAGCCATTTTGTTGCATGTTAGTTTTTACACCTTGAAATTTTATGTATGGAGAAAGATAATGTATCTTTCCAAAACTAAAAATATATCATCAGAAATACATTTCTTATAGCTCCCTATTTATGTCATTGCATAATGAGCCTCCTAAATCACTAAATGTGTATTTATTTTTAATGTTTTGGGTTTTGTTTTGTCTAATTTTCTCATGTTTTCTCTGATTGAATGTATACATCATGGTATATGTTGCTTGTAAACCTTTTCTTCTGTTTATTTGTATGTATTGTATGTCCCTACCTCTGTCTGTGTCTATGTACTGTCCCTTAAAATTTTTTAAAAAAAGATATATGTCGGTCCTCCTTCTCCTTTCCTCTCCCCACCTCCTTGTAGACAGATTTCAAGAAAGAAAGATGGTTCATCTTGGTTACTCAAACTTTTTGTTTGGGAACAGAGACGAAGGCCACGCTCCATATTCTGAATAAGGAGTATGACAAAGAGAGTGAAAGAGAGAGAAAGACAGACACAGAAAGATACAATGGAGCCCTCTGCCCCTCAAAAACTACTTCAGAGGCAGTGGGTGAAACAAAAGCAGGCGCAGAGGGACAAACAAAGTGATGAAAGCTTGGAGAATTTTGAAAAAGATGACACATTTCTTTCATTTGCAGAGAGAACGCCTGCTTATCAAAGCAGCGTACAACACAATGCTGAAGCGCGAGTCATTTTTTCTTTTGTTCTTCCTGCAATTGTACTGGAAATCATATGGCACATAAATCATGTGGACATTTCTTTATTTCCACCATGCATGCACCGCTGCCATATGCTTTCAAGAGGGAGACCATTTGTTTTTCAAGGGGCCCTTGGAAAAGAGCTTTGATGCCATCCAAGAAAAAGAAAAAAAGAGAACATTTCATTGAAGTTGCCCCCCTTTGGAAGATAAAGCCAATGTGTATTAGAGAAGAGGGGACGCTGTCTTATATCAAAGCCCCGGAATGACTCTCAGGTTTGTTGGAGGTGTAGTGCATCAGCGAGGGAGAAATCCCACTGCCCCCAGTCTTAAACAAAGGTGCAGCTACCAGTAAAACCAGCACCACCCTCTCTTTGTCTCACTAAGATCAGTTCATTCATATTCCCTACCTTCCACCTTCAAGGCAATCACTCATGTCTCAGTCGTAATGGAAGGTACAGCAGTCACTTCGACCTAGCGAGAGGGAGCTCCTATTATTCCCTCATTGCGTTGACGGATGATTCCTGGATGCGATAGCAAGAGAGGGAGCGTGAGAGACGTAGTGTAGAGAGAGAGAAAAGAGATAGAATATAAGGGAGAAGGGTAATGTTCGGGCCGCTAATGTTTGCTTTCAGATTTGAAATAAAGCTGCTGCGAAGAGATAGGAGACAGATCAATCAATGCACAGAGAACGGGGTTAGTATTCTGGGTCTAAGCAGGTGATTTGTCTATGGGCTGAAATGGAATTGGACATTCATACAGGAATGGTTATGAATATGGAACCAGGCAGTGACTTTGAAAATGGAACAGTTCAGGATGAAGCGCTTCAGTAAGCCACAGAGACTGCAGTGGGAACAAGTGATGTAGTCTGTGAGGCAGCCATTTTTCATAGCCTGTGCATAAATTCCCGAACGAGGGCTTGGGTTCACCTCCTTTGGTGTTTTATGTGCTGTGATCCTTCTTCCTCCGTAACACCTGCTGACTTCTCAGCATTTAAATGAAGATGACACAAAGGAAAGAAAGGCACTAGAAAGATGCTTTTCATCCCATATCCTGCGAAAGGGATGTGTTCATATGCTGTAAATGTGAAGTTTCTTTACTCTGTTTTAGTACACCACTCAGATGCCCTATCGAAGTTGAAAGAGTTATTGGTCACTGTAATCATTCCTCCTGTCCATGTTTACTGTTCATGAAGCAGGCCCTCTATAAGGGGACTACATTGTAAAAGAAGGGGGACAAAATGGATTCTAGAGTTCAGCTAAAGCTAATGTGAGGCCTCAGCAGTCTTTTAGCCAAATCATGTGTATCTTCCAAAACTCCCTTTTGTTGTTTCCCTGGACATTGTTGCTGAGCTGTGACAAAGGGATATTTCCCAGTAGTCGCAATAGGTTTGTTGCTTGGACACAGCAATAAACCTACACACAACTATCATGGCTAACAAACCCACTCCATTTGGCTAAGTCAGATTGTAAACTTTTGAATGCATTTATGCACAGAACAAGGACCGTGGATTTGCTTACAGTGTAGTTGTTCTACACTGTTTGGATTGTCTCAGGACCAATGTGGAGAGGAGGAAGGATTACAGAGACCAGAAGAGCACCCACATACATGCACACATAGCACGAGCAGGCTGAATACCACGGTTACCAACTTAAGGAATAATTCCACATTTTTGTATATATGCTTATTTGCTTTCTTGCTGGGGGATAAATTAGAAGTCCGTGATCACTCTCATATCTGTTAGTTACAAATGAAGCTACACCTAGGAGATGATTAACTTAGCTTAGCTTAAAGACTGGAAATAGGGGTAAACAGCTATCCTGGCTCTGTCCAAAGATAACAAAACCTATCTACAAGCACCTCTAGGTTGAAAGTAACACATTATATTTAATTTGTTTAATCTGTACAAAAACTGAAGTGCCGTGGCGGGGAGTCACTGCTCCCAGCCAAGAAATAGTCCAGCATGTGACTACCCATAAAACCCAAACTTATCATTTTTACACTTGTTATAATTTTTTGTTATAATTAGTTGTTACTTGTTACTTTTTTTTTTTACATTTGGACAGAGCCAGACTAGCTGTTTCCCCTTGTTTCCAGTCTTTATGCTAAGCTAAGCTAACCATCTCTTGGCTGCATTGTCATGGAATGGACAGATATGAGTGGTATCAATCTTCTCATCTAGCTATTGGCCAGAAAGTGAATAGGCGTAAATCCCAAAATGCCATGTAAACAATTCCAGAAAAGCGAGGTAAGTAAGAGAGGTCAGATACAGGCAGCTTGTCTAAACATGTTTGGACAACAATACAATGACAATTTGGCAAATGAGAGTGGGAGACTTGTTAGTATATATACTCTGAAACTCAGTGAGGAAAATGAGGGACAGGTGTGCAAGGAGGAGCAGGATGTACTTACTGCTTGAATTATTGTTACAGTCCCTTTGTATACCACTTCAGAGTAACCCCAGCTGTAACTTTCCCCTATTCCACCTACTCAATTACAACATACTAAGCTTGTGTGGTTGTCAGTGAACACACGTGCACAAGTGTGGGCCCATGTGCAAAAAAATGTATAAATGTAGATAACACTGAAGTTTGTAGCCATTAGTAAATGTCAAAAGCACACGCACGGTTCAGTATAAAACTGAGGTGCAATTTAGTGCAGCCAGTTTGTTGTTGAATCACACCTATCCAGCCGTGCCCTATGAATCAGCTGTGTCCTTGTGATTCACTGCAGCTGATTTGGATCTGAAATGTCCTTCCCTCCCACTTACGCTATCTGATTGGCTTCCTCATGTAGCTTCCTCCCATCTCCTTCCATTTGTCTAATGAAGAGACTATTGATTACGCATGCAGACAGATGGACGGACAGATGGACACAGAAATAGTGACAAAGAGAGGAATAAACATACAAACAAATATTGGAAGGAACAGACTGGTGGACCAACAACAGGCAGGCAGGCAGGCAGTCAGTATGAGCCAATGTGTACGAATGAGCGATCACACCAACAATCAAAGGCAAATCATTTTTACATATTTGACTCACACCATATTTCATGCAAAGTGTGGGGCTTTGGAACAATGTGTGTTTGTGGCAATTCCGATTCCTAGTACATATTACATGATAAAACTTCTCATCCATTCTCAACTACAATATTGCATGAAAATTGAACAAACCACGAACTGTTTGGTGTCCCGATTTTTAAAAGGGCCAAAGCAACATTGTTTTCTACTTTGTTATTGGGTATACATTCACTGCCATGATCAAAATTTGGTAATAACGATAAAGCTGACAAATGGAAACATCTTCAAAGAAAAACTTCAAATAGGCAGAACTCCTTTCTGTTTTATGTGATGGTACAATTAACTTTTTTTTTAGCCACACTAGTATCATGGCTCTAAGGATGATCTGAGGGTTGGTAGGTCCGTCGCTCCGCCCACTTAGGTCCAGACTGAAATATCTCAACAAGTATTGGATGGACTGCTGTGAAATTCGATACATATATCTATGTTCCCTTCACCATAAATTGTAACAACTAGATAATCCCCTAACTTCTGCAAAACAAATGACATCACCATCAACCTCAAGTGTATTTTGTGTTTAATATAATTTAAGATATTACTTTATTCATCCTGTGGGAAATTGTAGTGATAGTTAGCAAATGTTAGCGTGTTAACAGGCTAAATTTGGTAAACATTATACCTGCTTAAAGTTGTAATCTCGAAGATTTTTATTTCGTTGTCTTTCACAGCACCTATGGTGATAATCGGTAATTGCAGGTGTGTTTTTGGACCTCACTTAGATTTCAGTTTCCTCGTCTGCAGTCATTGATCTTTTCTTTGTTTTTTCGGCCATAATAACCGTTGACTCACAATGCTAGCAGACACCGGAAACAACAGTACGCCACTTCAAGAGCGAGTCGGTTGCCTTGTTAAAAGCCTAACTCTGCACCGCTTGTGATTTTTCCGGGAAAGTCGCTGCCGACACCTGGGTCATAATACTGCAAATGCAAGGGCTTTCATCAGTGGGCCATAGGCTCAATCACCATTGTGTTGCATCATTCGGCGACGTTTATTTAAATGAAAATCTTCGAGATTATATCTTTAAGAGCCCCTCCACAGCCGCGAGTGTGACTCTACACATAGTTAAACTGTGTAGGGATCGGATTGGAATTGGGCCTAAAAGTAGAGAGAAGAGAAAGTATCCAGGGGTTTTGCCAGAAATACAAGGAACTAAGGAGACAAGGAACTGATGACTTCATTGTACCACACACTAAAGCTAGTGTAGGTACATTGCCAAGTATTTTTTAATCTAATAATTGAAATAGTTGTCCCCTTGGTTGAATAAATTTATGATGTGAACATCAGCAATATCTCCCAGTATCTTTTATTCACTGTAGAAATTCAGAATGTAATACTTCGTATGTGTCATGGGTGTGGAGTGTGACTTTAAAGAAAATGCAAATAATTTCTACTGGAGAGTTGTGCTGACCCAAAACATCATGCAGACAGAGACTGAGGTTAAGAAACAATTTGATTTATTACAAAAGCTAAAACACAAGTTAAGAGCAGATTTAAAACACAGGTTACAAGTCTAAGTCTAAATAGATTAAATAAAATGTCCGTGAAGGAAATAAAATGTCTCAGCATGAAAAGAGACCAGTGTCCAATCCAGCTAAGGGGAGTCCTGTTTTAGCTTTGGCTGAAGCACGTGGGTGGTCTCCAGTCCCTCACCGCCTTGTGGCGTTTCCAACTGGCGAATACAGAGGATGAAAACAAATCAACAAACTTATCTGTCTCAGTCTCCTACTGCATCAAGACTTCATATGATGTAAGGTGGAATACCCCAGCTAACTAATAGGGGTGAGCCAAAATAATCTGTTAAATAGACTGCAATCAAAACAAACCAAATATCAAACAAAAAGTAGAAGGAAATAAACAAACACAAAGGTTCAGTATATACTGTATTATAAGACCATAATACATCGATGCTCTGACCGGGTTTTTAGCTAGCTACTAAAACATCTTCTACTATTTCCACGAGTGCTGTCGACCCGAGTGGATTTCTTTCAACAGGACAGGTAACCAGCTAACACATTAGCCACCACATTTGATTCTTTTGTGATCTCTTCACACTAATCTGCTCTAAGCTAGCTAATATCAACGACTGGTTTAATGTTACCCGAACTGGTGCAGTTGTTACATCGTAGCTTAGCTATACAAATACCTAAATTGTATACACTTGTATATAGTTGACTGTAATACTTTCAATTTCGCTATTTTGCATTCTTGGAAAGCGTTTCCAATGTTGTGTTGAGCAGAGCTCGCTGTGTTTTGTTGCGTGTTTATGGCGTAGGGTCAACGTCCCTATTGAGCCCATCAAATCCGCTTTTCAGACGTTTTTGGCTGGACTGCAGAGGGCCAGCCCTACAAATGCAAAGGTCTGTCACTGAGTGAGTGAGTGAGTGATGAAGTTACACGATTGGTCAGTTGAATGTTGGCGCTTCCTCATTGGCTGTTGCTCTTTCAAAATGAATAGGTGGGAATGTTAGTTACGTACGTACACTACGAGTACGGGCGCCGCACTCTAAAACTACCGCTAGAATTACGGGTGGATAGTTTAAGTTTAAGGAATTTAAGGATTACAGGAGAAGGAGAAGGAGCAGTCTAACCTCCCGTCGCCACCATACCATGTGGAGTTTTGAATGGGATTGATTGGGACTGCAGACGAGAGAGCCTGTAGGCTAACGTTACCTATATAGGTAGCCTATTTGTGACCGTGTAACCCCAGTCAGAAACTGTCTCTGATTGGTCGGCAGGTCAGGAACACAGCCTCTGATTGGTCAACAGACTCAACCCAAGGCATCATGGGATTGCTAATGGATGGCTAACAACACCAATAGCTGTTTTCAACACGGAAAAATCGATAAATGATCGCAGCAGACATTCGGTGTTGGATTTATCATTGTGGATTTATTTTACAAAGTCTCCAAAAAGACACAGCAGTTCAAGCTGGATTACAAAGCTTGTGAAAGGGAGACGATCGCACCGGAGCGCTGATTGAAACGACATAGCGGTAACGGTATGCTCTCCGGTCTCTGGCCTGCAGCGTTCGTTCTGGAGATATTTAGGATGTCGTATATGACACCATCGACCCAGCAGTGTACAGTTAACGTGGCTGACAAACACTACACTACCTCGTACTACCACTGTTATTCCTGTTTTACAGCTTATAGTCACACACTCCATTGAAGTAGCTGATCAAAAGAATGAATATATATTTCAGGTCATGACANCAATGAAGAGCTGGAGCAAGCAAGATACAGGCTATTTTATTTTCTCTTTATCCCAAAGAATTGCTCAGACATCCTGCCAGACAGACATGCCATAAAAACATACAGATATACACAATAAGAAATATACACAATGTGGCCTTCTCCAGATTGGGTTTCTAATGAAAAAATACAATTACAATGTTAAAAGCAAGGCAAAAAACTGAATATATTGTCATTACATTCTTCCAATGTTCTCTGTGTTGCCCTCTGAGTTACTTCTATCAGATGAGTATCCCCCCCCACACTTCCTCACTCTCCTTCCTCTGTAGTCAAACCCCTCTAAGACAGGGCTGTAAGGGAGCTGATCTCCTTTGATTCTCTTGGACTAGGAGGAGACAGACAGGGAGAGAGAGAGAGAGAGAGAGAGAGAGAAAGAGAGAGAGACTATGTGAGAGGGAAATGGAGGATTCACTCAGAAACAGCCCCAGTCCTCTCATCCTGCCGCCGGAGCACACTTGTTTCCCTCAGAACTTCTGTATTCTTCCCAGGGCCGGAGAGATGTGGTGAACGAAGGGGGAGGGAGTGAGGGAGGGAGAAAGGTGTAACGAGAGGCAAGAACAGGCTCTGCATACAGACAAAGAAGTCAAGAAAGAGAAGGACTCACACAGGGAAAACGGGGAGAAAGAAAGGGTAGAAAAGTCAGGGATTAGACACAAAAAGAGATTTGAACAGCCTCTGTTGAGTCTCTGCCATACTTTCTAAGTAGTAGTTGAATGTGTTGCTTTTAATAGAATTAAACCTTTGGTTGTGAGTCACATGTGCTCTATGGCACCATTTGAAAAGAGTTTAAATATATAGCAGGAAAGTGGTTCCAATTATCCAGCTGTTATTAATCATAATTACAAGCCAGTGACCACTCCTACTATATATAATGTACTTAAGCACCTTTTGTTTTTGGCTGCACACAGAGAGAGGAAGTGAGAGGGAGGAAGAGATAGCAGGGAGACTTCTGCTTCTTAGCCGCAGCTTCTAATTGATTTGGTTGCTTAATCCCTCTTGGATTGAGTTAAGGAGAGAGTGCAGCGTGATTGAGGCATTTGAATTCCCCCTGTGAGACGCAGCGGCAGCATGGAGGTCATTTAAATTGAATGTGGATCAGTCACCGCTCATGTTTACTCTGAGGATTTGGCTCCCGCTGACAGCCAGGACTCTCAGTCTGTTAGGACAGATTATCAGCGAGGCCATCGACTCGAGTCTGTTTGTTTGTGCATACGTTGGCTCTCTGACGATGCTGCGTCACTTGCAGCGTGCGCTCGGCTAGACGAGAGTGTGTGAGAGTTTCTTGTGCCTTTCCAAGCAGTCGTCTATCAATATCTATCAAATGTCCGTTTTCACACTCATGTTCCTCCTTGCCACATGTTATTCCCCTAACCCCTACTTTTCCACACGGCTTTAGATGAGTGGAGCAGCTAACTTCTCTGGCAGCGGAAGAGAATGTTCATGCCAGAAGTGACTATGGGTCTCTTGACATTATGAGGTTAAGCACAAAAGAAACACATATTAAGGCTTAGCTCTGGACTAATATTGGAATGTGACCATGAAAGACATTTCTAATCTGCTCAGCCAAAATCACATTAACTCCCCTCATGTATTTTCTCCACACTAACAGAGCTGGGTCTGGGAACATTTTTAATAGGAAACTTTCCCCTTTACACTGGTGCTGGTGAAGGAGAGGTGGGGGGGTACAAGAATTCTTCCTCTGTAACTAATCTACGCTGATATTGGAAGCGGGGTGGAAATTTTTGCACACTTGAGCATGCATACATGGCTGAAAACAAAGCTCTGCAGATTTCCCCCTAATAAACACAGCACAGATCTATCAGAGTCACTTTCCGCTGCATGTCAGGGCAAAGAAAAACCACCAGTCCATTCCAAACATGAAACAGCTCTCCAGGCAGGAATATAAGAAATGGCACCCTCCTGAAATGTGAAGCCAAGCAGGACGCCACTAGAAGACAGATGATTGGCTGTCAGGATCTCTCTAAGACCCACTGATCATCACGCGGAGCACGCAGACTCTCTCTCGGGTCCCCTGGGGGATTGTGAGCGCTCGGTCTACAAAGCAAGGGAAGGAGAGAGGAGCAGGAGTGAAGAGGAGGTCATTAGGAGCTGCCTTATTGAGGAGAGGGGTATGAAAACAGCACATATGACCGACTCAACACCCCTCTACAAGCCTATTCATAGTATTCTTAATTACAATGCATGCACATTCTACCCATATGTCACATTTCCATAAGTGATATTTCATTAGCTTTCACAGGGGTTTGATCAACATGCCCTCTGTGACTAAAACATGTGTTTAGGCTGCCATGGTCACATAATGGAGCACAGTGATGAGATATTTCCAGTACTGCAGACCCACACTTATTGTTGAGGAGGAGAAAGCCAACACCAGGCTACACATGCTTTTACTGTAGTTGCACAAAATAATCTGCTGTCTTGATTATATTGATTTTCATGTGAAAATACATTCATCTCATCAGGCTAAATCGATTTTGTATCCTGAGTTGAGCCTTTCAGGCTGCGTGCTGTCCACAACGTGTGATTGTCAACATTGGGCTCATAGCACATGCGCATTAGAGTCCTTCACTAGCTGGGATGACCAACTCCCCACAAACATAAATGGAACAGACTTTACTTTATGGCATTAGTTGTGATAATACAAAGAGTCATTTCTGAATGTGACACACAGTACAGTTTCTTCATTGCGTTACAGCTGTTTCAGAAAAACTCTGTGTCACTTGACCTGCACCTGAAGTGTGCCTGAAATCTGACTGGCCACTCCAAAATGCCACCAATGCTTGAATCTCTGCTCGGGATGTAAACGAATACATTATTTGCATAGGAACTGATAATGTGCTCTGAACAGATACAAACAGCATTCACTTTTTTCATTCATTCATATAGTCATCTGGGACCCATCCCAGTACATACAGTTGTATGTTTTCTACATTTTTTAAGTTTCTTGACATACAAATCAAGTTTTATTCTTTGATTGCTTTAGGTACATGGTTAAAATATTATGTTATTGTGTATATTTTGTTAGGAGCTAAACTTATACATATGAGAAGCATGCAGTAAATGGCAGTAGAAGACAATTTAACACAAGAAATGTAGGCGATCTAAACAATTTCTAACAAATTCTGACTTCTGATGTAAATCCAAAGACAGATATTTTTGTGACATCAACAGATAGAGGTAGTACCTTTGTGTTACACTCCTAGTCTGTGACCTACCTTGGTCACGCCATTCAAAAGGGCTTACACACACCATTGGACATAGGACTGTTGTAATATGATGACATCCATATCACAGTGTATTGCCATATTTACCTCTTTAACAATAGAAATAAAACATCCATCAATTCATCCATTTTCTATATCCGCTTATCCTGGTCAGGGTTGCAGCACACACTGGGCAATAAGCCTGGTCACCCTGAACAGGTCGCGGGTCTATCACAGGGCTAACACACACATAGACCAACACATTCACACCTAGGGGCCAGTCCCAGTTCTGCCCAAGTCTTTGGAAAGTGGAAAGCGAAATACATAAAGGAGCACTGTTCGACTAATCAATCAGAGTGACTGGCTGCACATGAAGAGCGTGTCTTGTGCTGTATGAAAAAACAGAATTCACCCCCTTACAAAAGTTTATTTCAGTCCCAGTATTCCACTTGTATGATGACAGTTGCATGTCACTTCTTTTGTGTACGGGCAGTTTGTCTTTTCTCTCCACCTTGCAGAAGGCGAAACAAGTGGTGAGTCATCTTTGCAACGTGATGTAAAACGTAACTACTATAGGACCTACAGTCAGGGCGCTTAATATTCTAGGCTTTAAATTAAAAGAACATATGCACTGGGCTGCACTGGAGGAATACATTCACCAGAGATACTGATGTGGAAAATTGGGTTGGTAAGGGATTTGTAGAGCTGGTTTCAGCCTTACTGTAGAGTCTCACTAGTTGCCAAAATGTAATTCTGGTCAGTTCTCCACCCATGGAAAATGACAAATTGAAATGCAGACTCCCTAAACAACAGAAGAGAAGGAGCTTTCTGTTAAGATAAAGCTGGACTATACTTTTTATTTGATATTCTTTGGTACAGAATCATCAAAGACAGTAACTTGACATAATTTGGTGTTTGCAGTTTATTTACATCATGTTGCATGATTTCTGGCTATTTAATGTCACTCGTTTTGCAAAGCTTCCCAGTGCAGTTTTAATTAATATGCCATGAGGCCCATTCTGGCACTGCAAGCTAGCTTTCAGACAAAGTAATGGCACATAGTAGTGCAGCTTTGGAAGTTCAGCAGTAGTTTTATAGGTAGTGATATCAGAGGTAGATATTGTGGCTGTGATAATAGCTGTTGGAGTAGCAGCAGCGGGCCTCCAGATAGTCTGCATGAGCTATTCCAAAATAGAACAAAAGCAGATAAGACTCTAATCTCAGTAATGGCAGAAATGGCTTTTCTGTCCCCATGGAAACAGATGAGGGTCAGTAAGCCATGATTGTCCTAGCGTGATCCCAAACAACAAAATGGTTGAGAGGCGGGAAATATGGCTCTCCTCAGAGAACATGTTTTTTTTTTTCCCTGCAGTGGAAGAATTTTAAAGTATCTCCCAGGCTCTCACATCTATAGCTGGATTACACAGGCTCATTTTTCACTGTATGAAACGAGACAAATGGAATTACCTGGCACAGTGGGATAGATTGTGCCAAAGATCGCGTCTTGTACTTGCTGGACAGGTGTTTACGCTGTTTCTCCATGTACACAGAGGCATGCTTCAGCTAATTGCAAATTAACTTGAGTGATAAATTAGACTGCAAATGTATATTGCCAGAACAGGTAATGAAACCACTTGGGATGCCAACAGCTGTGATGTGATTTAAACATTGTGGAAATTAAAAAGTGCCGACATAAAAGCCTTTAGAATCCTACGCAGGTAATGTGGAATTGCAGTGAGTCAGAGGGGAATGTTGTTCCCATAAAGAATTCAAGGATCCAATTATGTCTTTCAGACTCAGCTACGTCTACACCTCAATCATTCAGAGAACAGAAAGAAAGGGAGACCAATGTGGAGTTACAAGGACACTATGTGAAAGAGAAATGAAAAGAGATACATGATGAAAGAACTTTTTTTTTTTGGTGAGCACGGAGCATTGCTCATATTCTTCTTTGACCTGGAATTAATCAATGGGAGATGCCATTAATCTTGATGGACTGTAGTGCATCATACTTTTTCCATTGTTAGCTCAGGCCCACCACCACCTCAATTACTGCCTGCTTAATTCAGCAGTGCCCACTTCCTATCAGTCCCGAGCTTTATTATTCAAAGGAACATTTGATTTATTACGACGTTCAGATTTAATAGGGTAAACATTGAAAGTCACAATTACAAACATACCGCCATTGTGAATCCTCCTTCGTTAAATTTGTTCTAGCTTGCAGGGGTAAATTTCATTTTGCCACTCAAAGGACACAGTATCTACATACACAAATTAATCCCTGATTCTCCTCTGTAAAAATTACCTGACACTATTTATGCATGCACAAATGGATTTCAACAAATATGGAACACAGTGTGCTCACTGCTTGCAGAGCAGACAGTGAGAGGTGATGACTGCAACAGGCCTGAAGACTACAAGGACTGTAGCAGACAAGCTGCTGTCCAATATAGACACATTTCATATGCTATCTAATCTTCACAGTGAATGCAGATCAGAGTTGACGTAGTTATGACCAGCAGGACTGTTTTGATAATATTTTCATTATTCTTATTTTGCCTTTAATTAGCATCTAATTACATTTTCCTTTCCAGGAAACACCTTGGAAATTATTGTGAAAGTATGAGCATGTTAAGAAAAAAGGGTGTCCGCACACTGACGTCTTCATCAGGTAATATTCAACATGTGACCAAGAAGGTCCATACATAGACTTCACGTGATTCAGCCTAGGTGTGAATGTCAGGTTGAGCCAATCAATCACGTCAGTATGTGTACAGTCAAATTATGACTCAGAGATGTCAATTCTATATAGATCACTGGGATGCAATCAAATGCTCAAACTTCCTGAAAGAAAGCTGATCTGAATATAGCTAGTAAATATAATTATTATAATAGGCTACAGCCTACAATTGGCATACATCTATTTACAGAAAGAGAAGTCTCCTCTTGGTCACGTGTTGAATATTACCTGTAAATTGTCTTTTCGGGAGCATCTATTCAGCGTGCCCCTTGTGACACCCTTTTTCTTGAGATGCCTTTTGGCCTACGCACCTGGTATCATGTTGGGATGTACATACACTACCTTGAAGCAAATTATGAACATGGCAAATCCATTTTAAAAATGTTGTAATATACTCAATGTTCCTCAACATGGAAACACAAGAGCCTCCTAGATAATTTACTGATACTATAGGCTATAGGTGTAATGGCCATCAGTTTAATGATGTCAGCTTTGTTTCTGAGAAATCACGTTTTTTCTGTCCGTTTTGGTGTGGTGGACGCCTCCAAATACTCTGATAACCATCGGAATGCTTCTTTAGAGCGATTGCGAACAAAACATTCATTGAAGATTTACCCAGAATGAGAAAATTAACTGACTTAAACAGCCAAATGCATTTTCTGGTTCTACAAAGTATAATCTTTAGCTTCCGCCTGCTGTTAGAGATATAACAATAGACTTTCAAGTATAAGAGTCATAATTGACTTCTCTTCTTTTGTGTCCACAGGCTTTTACCTTTGACTTTTTATCAAAGAACCAGATATTTCCCAACATAGTTGCTCATCTTTTGTACTGATGATTCAACCTTGAGTTTTTCCATTCAAGCTTGGACTTGCTCCAACTACCAGTCATCTAATAGTGTCTATACAGAAAATGAATCTGACTTTTCCGTTGATAACTACACATCTTTAGTTCTTGACTTAACTTTGTTTCCCAAACACATTGGTCGGGGTGTTTTAACATCCTCTGAGTTCGTCTCACAGGTGCCATTGTGCAACCCCAAATGAATGAAACCATATGCTCCGGCTGCGTAAAACATCTGATGTAAATGACTGCAGAAGGGTGAAAGCAAAGGACAGTTGAACCACAAAGGAGACATGAGTAATCAGAATGGAGAAATGTCACTTGGGCTCCTGCTGCCTTTTGCATTGATTGGATGGAGGCATAATTAAAAGCGACAGCTGTACAATCAATAACAATCCCACCAGCTCACCCATGGGCAGGCCTGCAGACCACCCTCTCAGCACCATCTCTCTCTGTCTTTTACACACACCACACACACACCTCTTGGTGGTGGACTGAGGAGTAGTGATTCGGAGCATGACCAAACGGTGTCATGCAACAGCAGCAGACGTTATGTAAGAGAGTCATCCCTGCCTGGCTTGTTCTCTCTCCCTCTCTCCCCCTCTCTCTCTTTCAGTCATTGGCTCTCACCTCCAAAGGGTAGGAGTGAGGACTCAGCGAAAACAGCCAGAAAACACCCATGAGCAGCTAATGTTGGATCTAAAAGCCTCCCACATACTCTCATCTCCTCATGCTTTCATATGTCATCAAGGCTCATATCAACACCTTGGCCCATTGGTTGAATCATAGTGTGAAAACTGCGGGGAGAGAGGCGAAGGGTGCCAGTTAGGAGGCACAACAGACGTGTTGTGCACATTTCATAATGATGAAACTGTAAGGTTGGCAAGTTATTTGGGATTTTTTTTGTCAGCGTAATTTCTTTTTTTAGATTTGTTTTTTGTTATTTTGGGCTGAAAGTGGTTCAGTAACCAACTGAGACCGGAATGGATGAATATTTAATACAAAATGTGACATATACACAATAGTGAAATTAAATAATCAGTAATAATGGATGAATGGGAGAGGAAAAGGCAGTCTGAATAGCTCTTTTTTTAAAAATCTAAAACAAACTGTGGATGCAACAGTGAATGCCCACATTCCCACTGTAGCATCAGTGGGTGGATAATGTACAAAGAACAATGTTTCTCATTAGATGACTATCCTTATAACAAGACCTCATACTAGCGGCTCTGTGAGGCTGTACTTATGCACAATGGTGCTTTGAGCTAAATACCAACACCAGCATGCTAACATGCTTAAAATGACAATGCTATGATGCTGATGTTTAGCATATATAATGTTTAACATGTTCACCTTCTTAGTTTAGCATGTTAAAATGAGCTAATTAGCACTAAACACAAAGTACAGCTGAGGCTGATGGGAATGCCAATATTTCTGCAGATATTTGGTCAGTATTTGACAAATTAACATTTGTCAAATACAATTTTGTCAGATACAATTTTATCTTAAATAGGGGTTGTGTTTAGCTAGATACGAGGGATATGTCTGTTACAGACCCCCCACCATGCTTTAACATTTATTTTAAGCTCTTAAACTGCTAGACATAAACATCTTATTTTTAAGCTTTAGTCTTTTGGCTTGCATGAGGCAATATTCTAAACTTGTTCTTGGGACAAAATATCTAATTTAAAGCTTTAGTCTTTTGTTTTGCATTAGTTCTTCTCTTCAACCTGTCATATTCCACTGATTCCCTCCTCTGATGATGAAAATAATATCAACCAGAATAGCACATATAATACATCTACAACAATGACAGACAAAATGATGTAAACACTTCAAGACAAAGGACTGACTTTGAAGTAACCCCATCATTATTGGTCAAATGTGTCATCAACGATGATATTTTCACAATGTCCATAGTTAATAAACAAGAATAAGAGTCTACTGCCATGCTAACTGATCTGTGAGGCTGTACATTGGCACAGTGGTGCTTTGAGCTAAACACTAATTTCATCTTAGTTTAGAGTGTTAGCATGCTAACGTTTGCTAATTAGGATTAAACACAAAGTACAATGGATGCTGTCTTTATTTTTGCAGGTATTTGGTCATAAACCTAAATACTGGACAATTTTGACCTGATGATGGCTCTATATGAAAAGTCAGGGAAACGTTAAAGTCATTGAGATTCATCCTCTGGGAAACATGAATATCGGAACCAAATTTTGTCCCAATCCATCTAGTAGATGTTGAGATGTTTCACTGGGTCAGTGAAAACTTGCCAGTGGCACTAGAGGAGAAGTCTGTAGTATTCATCCTCTGGGGACCATGAATACCTGCGCCAAATGTACCAAAGTGGTACATTTGGCATTGCCATCCCTTGAGATTTAAAACAATTATTATCTTTTAAACAGAAATGTTCAAGTTAAAAATTCCTCCATTTATTTATCCATATTCATTGCCAGCCTGTGATCTTTTAGCCCTGGCTGGTCACCCTCTTAACATACTGGACAAGCGGAATTGGGATCAGTACTCAGTTGGTGCGCCCTGTGCTTACACAGGCTTATTGCATTACCACCATCCCGGCATGCGAAGTGGGGCAGAATATTTATTAAGGGATCATCTGTCGACAAGTCCACAATATATTAAATATCCAACACTGGGGAGAGGGGTGGATGTTAGAGGTGCAGGGATTGTAACAGTTGGAATAACTTTACAACATCTCCATAAGATAATGCATTTATAGAGGATAAGCGGAACTTCTGTAGATTTCCCCTGGTAGTTGTTCTTGTCTGGGACACAAAATAAGATCAGATTTTTCCTGGAAATATTCTCATGCTGTTTGCTAGTTGTTTTTTGGGGGGGTAGTTTTTCTAGTTTCTAGTTTTCTATTTTTCCAAGTTTTTGTCCTACACATTGGTTCTGTTTTTGACAATTTGGAGAGGTAAATGGTATCAGGACCTATAATTACAAGAGCAAGTGACATCAGAGTGTGTGGGTGTGGAGTTCACTGTACATCTGGGGTAACCCCCTGGGGTAGACACTGACTCTGTAAGCTCCTTTAGCAGGAGATAACTCCGTGAGTAGATTAGTTGGGGGTTTGAGGCTGGTTACACCCTCTGTCCTGTCTGTGTGCCCGATGGTCACTCACACTGTGGATCAAAACCACTAAATCCCTGCTAGATCCAGGCTACACTGTCAGAGAGTGACATTCAGACCCCCACCCCCACCCCAGAACACACACAAACACAGGATGAAATATACAGAGCCACGTATAAATGCACACACACACATCCAGATACACCCTGATATACTGTATATACACACAATCAGTTAATTATTCTGATTATTCTGAGACAACAATTACTCCGACAGACAAACAAGGGATTTCTTTCATACAGAATGCTTTGAGGATGCCAAATGTGATCCAAACTACTTTGCTCAGCACTTTAAAAAAGTAATTATTTAGTTTTGTGAGCTGTGAATATACAGGGCTTGTTAGTTTTTCATTAGTGCTGCATTTCCTCACCATTAAAACTCACATTTAAAGAGAACAGAAATTAAAATGGGATACATCTGGCAAACAGTTCAGGCATTCTGTTCACTATCCTTAGCCAAGTTCTAAGCGCAGGATGTATTGGAGAAGGTATAATGTGTTTATCTCTTCACCTGATGCATTTCTTTTGTGACTGTCCTGGTGTCAGTCTGAATGACTTCTGTACAGTATGTGCCTTTGGGAAGAATTCAAGTGCCAGAGTCCTAATAATGAAACCAGTGTTGAAGTTATGGTTCATTCTGAAACGACAATAGTGAGTAACTGAATGTTTCCAGGATCACTGTACACTAAAGAGTTTGGTAGGAGATGAAATTAGTCCAAGCAAAGAATTGCAGAAAATTCCCATTTGTCACACTCAAACTGAACTGCTGAGTTGAAAAATTGGACATGTACTATAAATGAGTCAAACGTTGGAGTAGGATACAATGGCTTGAAATTGAGCAGCATTATTATTCAATTGCCTTTTTTACCTTTGGATAGCTTTTGAGTTTGTAGGTTCCCTTTTCAATGGACTGTTTGCTAAATCCCCAAACAGGGATTGTCCAATCATAGCTTAGAAACCATAACTAGGCATGACAGGTGTGTCAAGCACTGGAGTTCTCCACATAATGAAGTGATGTGCATGGGGCTTACTCAACATTTAAAGAGTTTGGAGGGTGATGCCTTTCCAAAACCAAAAACACAAGAGCAAAAGTGTAATAAATGGATAAAATGGTGTGCAGCATTTCTGGCTAATTAGATTGCCACCTACAACAGTTCATACTACATGATTTTGTGGGGTTACAGTTACATTACATTATTACATTAAAAACTCCCATTCAGAATAGCACATTCACTGTGTAGTATTCTCCCACTGTGTGGAAGCCGGACTTGGATGTTACTCTATTAGAGGTTAGGCTAACGTTAGCGGCTCTGTCCTTCTCTTTATTTGATTTGGGGAAGTGTCCAACAACCCCAGCCAAACTCATTATCCAAGATAGTGTTAAGTTTACCAGACACATCAATTTGACTTCATCCTGAAAGCTTTTTGCTCTTGTACTATTAAAAGTGAAACATACTATTTGAAAATATGAAGCATAGATTTTTACCTATATCTTGCTTATCCAAGTATGTACACTAAGCAGCCAAAGAGGGTTACGTTAGAATGAGGTTACACTGATCTTACACTTTTCATACTGTACTGTAAAACTAGGACTAACCAGCTCTATCCTGTATTATAAGAGCAATGCTACTCTTTCATTTCCATGTGCATGAAATGCACCTTTAGCATGGTGTGTAGCCATCAAGTGCATATTTAAAACTCTTAAGACTTTTATTTAAAACAAGTCAGCTTGAAACATGATAAAGTCATCTGCAGACGGCTTTTTTAACCAACCTATGGAGCTAACGTTAGCTAGCTGGCTACAGCTGACAAATTCCAGTTAATAAGAAGCCTGCTTTTGTCTATCTCTGTATGAAATCATGGACCCATTGTTTCAAAAATTACAAAAAAATTTGAGAGGTAAATCTACCCCCATTATTAGTGTAAACTGCATGTGTGCCGTTCTTGACAGGCGTAGCAGCAGTAACTAAGGGGGGCAGGGCCAGCAAATTGTTAGTTGAGTTCTGTCATATACTCCACAGGCCAAAATTAAGTTTTGTTCCTGGCATCGAACCAGAAAGAAGCAGCCTAAACCTGGACTTCCTGGCTGATGATATAAAAGAAGCCATTGTTCATTTTTTGGTGCATCCTGCAACAGCCATCTTCCCCCAGGCTTAAGAGTCTGCACACTGTCACAGCAGTCCCAGCACCAGGAGGACAACCCACAACAGCCTCACCATCATCTTTTCAATAACCAGCTCTTTGGTCAGTCTCTGTGCTCCTCTTCACAACCATTCCCTCTCCTGCCTCACTCCTTTTAGAAGTTACAGAGAAAATGAAAGTGATGGTAAACGCTGGCGTCATATTCACCACCAAATCCCTTCCTCGTTCTGTTTAAGGCAGTCCTCTAGTCTCATTTATCTTAAAATCTGTCCCACCAGCTCATCCCCCCTCCTGGTATCCTTTCTCCTCAATCTCAGCCCCCCGCAACAAAGTCCTCCTCCACCCATACCTTCAGTCACAGCCTGTCCTAGCAGCACTGCTGATGGTGAAAGTGATGTGCTGAAGCTTCCTGTTGTCATAGAGCTTGCACCTCTAACTTAATAACAAACTGAGGTGTTGATTATCTGCCAGCATCTACGATATTCCAAATTCCTGTTATGACAAAAGGAAGCATCACGTAAGTTTTCTCTATACAGTACTCTTACTGCAAACCTGCCATGTTGAACACCTTTACCTCATGAGCACACCTTCTCACTTCTATACATGTAAGAGCTGTAAAGTCACTAATTCAATAACTGTATAACTGAAACTTTGTTAGATCAAACAATAGAAAAGGTTTAGCAGTTATTTTTGAGTTCCTCGTGAGTTGTATTGTTAGCTATCAGCCACTAAAAAGGAATTCAGCTTACTTGATCTGAGGGCTTTTATTAATAACGGCAGTGTGTATGTTTTTTCTCCAAATTCAAGCTAGGCTTATCTTCCTCTGCAAATTTGTGCTAATAGTGACAACCTTTTCTTAGCCAGGGGTGGAAATTATGTAACGTTACACTCTGCAGGTACTTTTCAATTTAATTATAATGAGGTTTTTTTTAGCCAGGCTAGCAGTGTGGTGCTATGGGATGGCAATGTCGGTCTGTCTCTCAGGGGGTCGGTCCACCATTTTGGTCTAGACTGAAATAATATATTGTATTATAACATAATAAGTACTGGATGGATTGCCATGAAAGTTTGTACAGACATTAATGGTCCCTAAAGGATGAATCCTAATGACTTACGTGATCCCCTGATGCTTCATTTAGCATCAGCAGCAAAGTTTTCAGTTAACCAGTGAAATATCTCAGCATCTACTAGATTGATTGGCATAACATTTTTAACAAAATTGTACAAAAATTATAGTTCCCAGACGATGTTTCTTAATGACTTTGGTGATCCCCTGACTGTTTCTCAAGCACCACCATGAGGTTGAAATCTATGAACCTCAAGGCGATCCCTTAACGTTTCATTTAGCGCCTTGGTGAACTTTGGTGATCCCTTAACTTAAAATACACAAAAGGAAGATTAACCCTCCATATCTGGCAGAGTATGCAGGCTTGATGGTTTAGACAAGACGTTTAGTGGTGTGAGACCCAATGAAAGATCGATACACCCCAACGCTCCCTTGCAACTTGTGTTAAGCACAGTGTCCTTTCCAGTAAATTGGAGCGCGGCGTGAGAGCAAGGGGAGGGTTGGTGGGCTGGGGCTGGTAGCCTGTCGTGATTGGGTAATGGGCCTAATGTCCCATGCAGTGCTTATCCTGCCTCCCAGATGGATGATGATGAGCTGATGGGGGTGGGGGGGGGCAGAGACGAGTACATTCCCCCAGGGACTGGAAAGAGGAAGAAAACACTCTGATACTGACTTCGTCCGGAGGTTAGGAAAGAGGGATAGATGGAGATGGAGGGCAGAGATGGATGGAAATCATGTTGGTGTGCTAATGGGGAGGCACTGACCATTCCTTTTATTGTAACTAAATCAAAAACTTGCTCTACATGTGTCAAAAACTGTAAAGAAAACCAAAAGTTAGGCTTAAAATGGAGCCTATATTGGTTGTGCCATTTAAATCTGACCAAAATTATGTCATTGTATATGATGTCCTATTTAGCTCTCTAACTTTAGGCTTCGAGAAAGACTTGCTTATATTTCCAAATATTGATTGGACTGACAGACCACAATAATACTTGAAAAATCCCCTTTAAAAGTAAGAATTGTTCTCCAATCAGCCCGACCATAAATAGACTCCTACTGAGCCCCAGCTGAAAGTGGATTTGTGTGATTGCCTGTATACACAGCCAAAACATTCAACAAGTACTGGCAGGCAGGAGAATTAGCATCACTGGAGAATTGTCTTGAAATTTGTTCCAGATAGCCAGGTGCCAGAAACTTGCACCTCTCTCAGGCCCAAGTCCATCTTCTGCTGTCAACTTGCTCCCTCACCCTGAAATGTATTACAGAATGAAAAGTGATAGGAGAAAAGGGGTAAGGGAGAGGAAAACAAAGATGTGCCAGTACATCTACTGTAAAAAGGGCTTGAAGAATCGTCTCGGACAAGTGTGTTAGTGCTTGGAGAGTTCTGCAGACACGGGTAGGTTCAGTTGAAAGGAAAGAGGGGGAGCGAGCACAGAGAGAGACAGAGATTGAGTGAAAGTCAGAGGGAAGATGAAAGGGGTTTTCTTCTATCCCTCCATCGACCCTGGGGCTGGATTGATAGCTGTCACCTGCTGAGATAGGTCTCCTCCACAAGGGCCGCAGGTACAGGTATGCCTACTGACAAGTGTGTGTGAAAATAATCAAAGAAATCTGGATGACTCGACCGGTGAGATCAATATGCTTTGACCTACGGACATTTTTTTCAGTGTCGCCATCAGATTAATTGCACAGAATTATAATCTTATGTGATTATGCAGGGATACAGCCAGGCAAGTGTTCCAGTTACTAACGCGGCACTGAACGCAAGGCTTCACTTTACTGGAGACACTGATGGAAAGCCCCTCTCAGGAGCTCGTAATGTTAGTACCTACCGGCATGAATGGAGAAAATGCACTTATGCTTATGTGTGTGTGTGTGTAGGTGTGGGTGTGTACGTGCAGAAAAGAGCATTAAGCCCCGGAATTAACGGTGCATCGATGTACCTTGAGGCTGTAAGCTGCTACTTTCACAGCTGGGCAGAGGACAGCAGCGAGTCCTTATGTGTCTAATGAAAATAGAAAACCAGTGAACACACAAAGAAACACGCAACACCGTGCACGCACACACATATACCTCCGCACCACATACACAAACAGCCTAGGAGTGTCGGTCCTACTATCTGAAGTGTTTTGCCAGAAAAACATTCACATGGTGAAAGTTAATTAGGTTGCTTTATTCACTGAATTGTCTCTGCTTCTTTGCAGTTAATTGCTGATTTTGTTAGATAAGTGTATCCAAAGCCTTTGATGGAATAAGTTCTGCAAGTACAATCTTTCAGCCCACTCCACCATTGAAATGTTGGGATTAAGAGTGAAAAACATACTACTGTTAAAATCTAAGTTGTTCTAGGCATTTTCTTTACACTGTATTCCTTTTTGTGTAATTTGAGTCTGTGTTAAGACCTGTAGAATTGCACCAAATTTGACTCTTCCTTAGAGGTAAGTCCGGGTAAGAAATGCAAGTACCCGTATTAGTGCTGATGCAATAATTCAGCCACAACTCACTCACTTCTTGTCCTGTAAATCCATACACATTTACTTTGGTAAATTTTAGCCAATAAATTTGGCTGCCAGTTTTTCTCAAAAAACACAATGTTTGCTTTTACATCTACTGCTTGACTTCAGAGTGGCTGCATCCACCCTTACCTTTCATTAAAGCAGCACCAGCAAATATTTTTATAAAAACAATGGATCAAACGACATGTAGCATGACAGATGTCGTTCATTGTGATGAACCCACAGAAAATTACAACCCAACTCTGCAGTTCCCCCCAGCTCTACGAAGTGTTTTAGCATCTTTTAGCTAAAACACTTTGTAGCATTGTTTTGGGGGGTTTTTTGCCCATAATTTTACTGCTTTGGTTCACTCTCACCATTTTCGTCAACCTCTTTTCCAGCCACAGCAGGCAGCTACATGATAACTTAGTAAACTATATGGTGGAAACAGAGACGCATAGATACAGTAACCTGTTAGCTGTACCAACCTTGTTAGGGAGTGTGGATCAAATACAACGACGTGTCTGTGTGTTTGAATCTTTGTGTGCCAGCCAAGCAGACAGAGGATGAGTCGACTTCCCCGCTGTGCTGGAATTTCCCTCGCTGACACTCTCACGGGAAGTCGTCTCGCTTTAGACCTGACAGGAGACGTGAAGTCAGAGCAACACATAATGATATTCTCGTGTACCGTTACATTGAATTCTGTTTTATTCAATTTTGATCTATTTTCTCTTTGTTTCCTTTATCCCCTCCCTTGAGG
>NTHP01000789.1:51213-69403 GCA_003416845.1 Oplegnathus fasciatus
AAATGTAATGAAATGGGGTAAAATTCAGAGAACAAAATGCAAAATAAAGAGAAAAGAGAAAGAAGCTTACAGTGTTATTGGCAGACTGGCGCTAGCATATTCTCAGCTGCCTTGCGTGTTAGCAGTTAGCTCGCCAGCTACTGTAGTTTACCAAGCAGCCCTGTGAGAACTCCTGTGTCACCAAGCTACTATAAACCACATATTTCGCCAAGACATGCAGACCTATTTTGTGGTGCCACATTCTGGAGTGACCGGGCTATTATAAAGCTATGTATGTGTGATTGTGACTGGTCTGGCTATTCATGCACTCAACAATTTATAAAAACTTTGTTTATAATATGTCACTAAATCAGTTTAATCTGTTATATTAGTTGTAGATTGAACAATTGCATGTGTAAGTGCAAAGGAAATGTAATTCTTGATTCACCTGCCTGCAAGAAGGACAGAAAAAAATGTTGATGAAGGGAAGAACACATATGGCTTCAGGAAATCAACTCGTGTGATTAGATGAAATCACATCTTCCAGCAGTATGCGGCAGAATCAGGAGCTTCTCAGAACAAGGACAGCAGAGAGACAAAAAGAGGCAGTAGCGTGCCATAAAGGCTGCAAATCAATCAGTGTACAATGTACGGAATAACAATAACAAGCAATAATTTGCATAAATACACTGCAGAACACAAAAAATAACCGACTGAATAAATTGTTTGAGTGGCTTTATATGAGAGAAAACATGGCAGAGTGTAATCTGTAAGCGCGTGATGTTCTGAGTGTGCCAGGAATGACACATGTTTTTGCATTAGATTCAGATTCTCAATTAATTAAGACAAATTCACACCTACCCAAGCTTGTATGTCAGATCTTTTCACCTCCTTCGCCTTTGTGTGTTGAGTTTTTCCTGTATATTGGTGTCACTTCTCTTGGAGGGGAGAGGGTGGGGGGTCTTTATAGTGTAGCAGCGAGGGCTCTAGAGGTCAGAAAATACCTCTGCATTTTCAGCTGGTGGGTGATCTAAATTAGAGATAAGGGAGATCGAAAAAGAGAGACAGAGTTTGGATGGAATGCACTTGTTTTGTTTGCGCTCAGGCATATTCTCTTTGCTCAATCACTGCTGGGCTGGCTCTTATCTCATAGGTCAGCGAGGCTTCTCCCCAACCCCTGGGAATGAGACTTACACATTACCAATAAAAAATAAAAAAAAAATTCCCTGAGGTATGGGTCAAAAGGTCACAGTCATAGTGTTGGTGTGGTGTTACATTCATTGAAATGTCTATATCACCTCCATAAAGTTGAGCGGTGAGGACACTTCCCTTCATACTGTCCTCTGTAACCGTTTGGAAGCAATTCAGAAGGACAATATTGCCTTTGTTAGAGATAGATATTGCCAGAGGGGAAATACTCAATGTGGATGCCATAGTAATAGACAATCTCTTGACTTCCAATTTTCAGTCTATGCATTGTAACTACCTCCATAGTCCAGTCATTATAATAACAGTTCAATGATTAAATGCATTGTATACAATCGAGAGATGTATTTGTAGGCTGACAGACTTTATTTAAAAGCACCTCTGTGTTTATAATTTGCTGTGAGCTATTCTGCTCAACAGTACATCTGCATGAACAGTACAGTATCTCCGAAGTGAAACACACAGGTGCTGTTACATTATTGAACAAACCAGCTTTGTGGCTTTCCAAACATGAAACAGGATCTAGCATGGACTGTCAGCAATAAAGGCGGCTTGTGGTAGATTCTTTTCTTTCACAACCCTGATGATGATGTTAATTTTCATGACATTGCTATATATGAAAGGATTGTTGTTAGGTCCCTTGAAAAATCACAGTTTCAAGAAATAGGTCAAATCAGTGGTAAAACCCAAAGGAACAAAGCAAGAGACATAAAAGCAAAACATGAAAGTAGAAAACAAAAAGGGATTTCAGTCAAAAAATTACACCTGCATTATTCAATATTCTCAGAAAACAGAATTACTACATATATTTTCTCAACAAGAAAAAAACAAAAAACAGGGAGTCTTGCTGGCCCTTTTTGGTTTCTGTGGTTAAGATCAGCGGTACAGACAAACATTTCTGGGGATGATGTGTTCTACATTTTTGTAACGGCGCAATAAAAAGCACGCAGAGGTCGGCAACAGGTAACCAATCAACACAAAAAAGGAAGTCAAGAGGGACATAGAAGACACAAGTCCAAAAAGGCAGGCAAAAAGGTTTGACTGCTATATGGCTAGGAAGTCAATGTAGAGAATCATACCACAATATGCACTAAGGTATATCCACTAGCTACAGTATTTTGGATTGCAGTTGGTGCAATTAGTCACCTGGATAATGATAAAGAACATCCACATCATGTCCATTCAGTCATCAAGAAAAAAGGGGAAAAAGTATAGAGCTCTTCCTCAACTTAAAAAATTGTCATCCATGCAGACAATGATGTTATTTATTTATTTGGTCCACAGGGGAACTTTAGCCAAACACAAAGTGGGTACTTGCTTGAGTCATTATACTGTAGCTACTGTACTCTGCAGATAGCTAGATCTGCTGCGTAATTTCACATAGTGCAAGAAAACAATGTAAATAATTAATTAGGCCTAAATTCATACACTCTCAGAAATAGGGGCACAGTTTCTGTCCCCCAAGGTACAATCTACACTAATGAACCCCCTAGGGCTAATTATTGGACCACATATGTACCTTTTTGAGGGCAAAAAGGTACATATGTGTTCCCAAGCAGTAAAAAGTACATATATGCACCGTTTCTTCTAAATGTTAAGGTACAGTATCAGGAGACAGTGTGTGTGTTAGGCCAAATACCAAAAAAAGTTAGGTAAAATATTCATTATATTTTTATATTTGAAGGTTTTACTGTTTCCTTATTTGTTTAAGGTAGATTTTTGTAGGTTGTGATTGAGTAGCCTTGAAATAAAGGAAATTAAAAAAGTGGAAGGTGCTGAATCCTGACTGATTCACACTGAATTAAATATTAGACCTGTTTTTCACAAGCAACATTCTGGCAATAAAATGGTATTTTTTCAGAAAACAAATCAGGAGAAAGTGAGTTTGTTCACGCCTAAGGGTACAAATAAGTACCCAATGTCAAGGGTACGACAGCTGTACCTTAGGAGGGTACTGCCCCAGTGACAAGCTGTTGTACACCTAAGGGAACAAATTTAGCATATTATTTCTGACAGTGTACCTACAGGAACCCATGTGTAATATCTTCTGGGAATTTTATATTTATATAGAATATACTTATACTGACTACTTAGTACAATTTGCTGCAGCTAGTAAATTGAGAGACTATACACTAGCATGTCCCTGACACCAAGTCAAGCAGTTTTTCAAGCAATTTATTATAAAACTGTAAGGTCTACACTGGTAAAAGTTGCAGTGAGATCTACAAAAGGGACCTGCTGCTCATGAAAGGTCCTTGGTAAGTCTAAGGAGAGCAGTTTTGTGCTATCAAGTGCTCTGAGAGAGTTTGGGATTTCCCAACAATCATTATTTTCACTTGTAAACCATACATCAAATTCTTTCACAAACCTTGAATAAAATAACAGCTGGGAGACAGGCTTTTATTTTGCTGGAGACAAGTGAGCAAGACTAGCTGGAGTGTTTTCAAGTGGCAGGGCTTTTGTTCTTCAAAGGAAGAGTGCCATCAAGAGCAGTCAAAAGGGCAATTAAAATGATCAAAACTCTTCTCAGCATTGACCAGAAGCACGGGAGTAGTGTTGGAAGTGCTCGTCAAAAAGGCCTCTGAGAATTTGCTAGAAGAGGCAGTTAAGTATGTAGGAGCAGAGAGGGGCACCAAGGCTGGGAAAGAGCAAGGAGTCAGTTCACAACAGTGACTTCAAGACCATAGACCCCTTCACGTGAATATAACTGGGGTGAAAACAAACAACACACTGAATTAATCAACTGACTCAGTAAGATCCATGAACTGAAATGAAATGAACAAGCAACAGAAATTGATGTTAGAGTTCACAACTGTCATTGTTAATTTCATTACGACTCAACATCATTCATACAGAGCAGAAGGCTCTTACTGTAGCTTTACGAAGCCCACTACCTAAAATAAGGACTTTTGCAATAACTAGTTAGCATGATAATGTTGATGTTATTAACCAATGTAAGCTAATGTTTTAGTTGAAGAAGGTGCAGCATGCACCTGTAGGAAGTTATTGTTTCTAACAAAATGTAGCACAAATTTCAACATACTTCATGTATCATCGTGATTTATCATCATCATCATCTGCTTCCATTGCACATTGCACATTTTGCTTTTATTATCACACCAACTTCTCACCCTTAGATGAGCCTAAAAACTTTTTTTGAGATATTCCGAGTTTTATTTGGAATTTTCTGCGTTTTTTCCGCGCATAAAAATAGGTGGATAGAAACACGCTTGTGGTCACTCCCCACTCCTTCCTCTGCTGAGTTTGGCATTTCCTTGTGGGGAGTGACGAGGTCAGAGCCTAGTGGCCAAATATCAACACTGTACATATTCTACATTCATATAATAATTCGTCTGTGTGAGTTGGCTGACTCAACGACGCTAATGTAATACTATAACAGGTCAATACTAACCCACTTAATTGATTAGAAAATAGAGCTGCAACTAATTATTTTCATTATCAATGAATGCATGAATTATTATTTGATTAATTGTTTAGTCTATAAAATGTCAGACAATAAAAGCTCATCAGAAGTTCCCAGAGCCCGAGGTGACATCTTCAAATTGCTTGTTTTGTCCAACCAACAGTCTAAAACATAAAGATATGCATTTTACAGTCATAGAAAACAGACAAAGGCACATTTCCTCAGATCTGAGAGGCTGAAACCAGAGAACGTTTGGCACTTTAGCTTGATTAATTCTGTTATTAATTTTCTGTTGATCGACAGTTTCAGTTTTTATTAGTGTGATTGCACAAAGTACTAAAGAATGATAGCAATCAAAGCACAGAGATTCACATAAATTTGATTATTGGCTGCGTCCCCTGTAAGATCTGGTCCTACTATGCAGCCCTCTCGACATATTCTATAAATGTGTTTCTGCTTCTAAAACAGTTTTGTTTCATATATATTTAAAGTCAATATACTTAGAAATCCTTATCAGCAAGGGGACTGAAATAAAGGCAGCCCTCTCTCCCCATGTTCTTTATCGTTCTGTGCACTGGCGGTGCCATTTACATCAATGCAAGAGCAGCTGAATAGTGGTTGTTTACTTCATTGTCATTTGTGTCTATTGTATCTGAAAGGACCACCTGCTAGCTGGAGTAGCGGTGAAAAGCCTTCCAGGGTGCGCCTCATAATTGCCACTGGGGGGCTGGTAAATAACAGCATGCTATTTCACAGGCTCACAGCCTCGCCACTGTAATAAGTCACAGTGTTGTTTCCTCTTTTCATTAGAGAAGGTCAGAGCTAATTTAGGACATTTTGGTGAGAGAGTGAGGAGGTGAACGTGTGAGTGAGGAGGATAGGAAGGGTGTGTTACGGCAAGATGGGAGGAGGTAAGTATTGAGCTCGGTTGCCATGGCGGTGCATGGTGTGGGGTAGGGGCGTCGAGCTGCTCTGACACTGAGAACACAAGTAAAACAAAACATCAGTGCAAACACGCACACACACATACTAACAACCCCTTGCTCACACACACATACACACTTTCACATAGATTTTTTTGCCTCTGGCAGCTGACCTAAGTAACCCTTACCACTGTAATTCATCCCGGATGACATGAACCACATAGCAATTTACTCTCATCAATAACATGTTCGCAGTATTAATGTGATTAAGTGTGTGTGCATGTACATTAGAGTCTTAAGGTGTCAATGTACTTGAAACAAAATGGAACTGCTATCAAACATGTCTGCAAATGTCTGTGTGCTCACTGCAGCTTGAGGTTTGGTTAATGACACTGTACGGCAGTTGACAGATCTTAAAAGTGCCTGATTAGGCATGAGGTAGACCCTCTGTAGCTCCAAAGTCCCTGCTTACATCATGTAAATATAAATGTAATATATAAAGTTCAGACATTCTCTCACTAAGGAAGGTTTATATTTATACGGTACAAGGGTTGCAAGTACAGGGTTTCCATCAGGTGAGACAAATCGAAAGAAGGGCTTTAATTATTAAGAAATGAATTTGTTATAGAGTAGAATAGGAAAAGTTGAAGAAATATTTGAGGAGTCTTTGGTGATTCAATCCGAGTGTGCTGTCATCATTTTATAGGGGTAGTCATGCGTTGCTGAAGATCTGGATGCATGTGATCTGGAGCTGGATTCCTGGTGAGCTTGCTGAAAGGATCCGTTAAACAGCTGGTTCTAATGAAATCATGGGTCGTATAGATTGGACACTGAAATGACAGCTAACTGCAGCAGAGACGAGAATAGCTTGACAGCAACAAGATTATTGGCCCACCCTGCTATGGTTTTATATCAGTTCAAATGTAAATTACATGTAGAAGAATAAGCACTTATTTGAAGATTATGCTTCTGCTCTATACACATGGAAACAACAATGTTTTGGACAAGCCATTTCACCTGTTTTGCAGTTGAAAAGTTAATGGTTACAATTGGGAAACCTTGGTTGAGCTTAGAAGATTATCATAGAAGATTTTCCATTTGTCACTTCTCTCTGTATACACGTCAGGCAAGTAAATAATGCCGGAATTTTGTTGTTTTAATACATCCCAGACAATTGCTTTTCTCTTAACCTAAATCACAGTGCGACAACATTGCTTTGTGTTTTCCTGTGGTTTATCACTCGATGCACAGCACCGTCATTACAAGGCACTGGACAAATCAACGGCACAGAGAGGAGGCAATTACCTGTAAATTGGTTTCATTAGCTTTAGAATGCATTACAGTTTGCTCTCAAGGAGGAAAAAAAGGGAGGCTCAGATAGGAGGTAATTTAAGCATGAGATTTAATATGTCCTCTTAATGTGTTAGCATGATACCAAATCTACTTTTATTTTAGATCATTTTTTTCCATTTGCAATTAACCAAGATAAAGTCTCTTCTCAGAAAAACAGCTCCTCGTGGAGAGACAAACAGAAAGACCTTCCCAGCTGAGGTCGCAGATAAATGGGCACCCTGAGTGAAATGTGGCCTTGTCATTCCCAAAGTTTGCAAAATAATAGTCAGATTTTACTTTTGAGTGAGAGAGGATGTTTTGCAGCTGTGACTTTTAGGTTTGATAAGCACTCACATGTGACAGTTGCGGCCCATAAGGGGTTTACAGACAACTTTACTGTACATTTAGCATTATCATAAGCAAGTGTGTAAATTTCGACAGCATAGTGTTGTCTCAAATCGAACACAGCCCGTGTGCACTTCCCAGAAATGACAATCGTAACATTTGACCGCTTCTTCCTCTTCTTCTTCTTTTTAATGGCGAATTGCAACCGGGCGAAGCTTTATCGCCAACATTTGACCATGATTGTTGCCCGCCAAAATATCTGCCAGCTTGTTTGCTCACTTGACTTCAATTCAATTATATTAAAAATCAGTAAAAATGAACGTGCCTTTACTTTTACTTGCTTGTATGTGGTGTTCACCATAGCAATCCTTGGCCGCCATTTTCATAGGGTAATGGTCCCTCCCCTTCCGCTACGTAGCCAAGATGGTGACCATTGAAGGTGAGAAGTGTCCAGCGTTCCACACTCAACTTTTTGACCGTTGTGACTACACCATCCGGGTACTCATAGTGTACTGCATTTCGCCATAGGCTACTTATCGGTGTGAATGCATTTATGCACTCAAAGTATCAAGTGTAAGTACGGAAGTACGCGAACTGAGACACAGCAATAGTGAATAGCATTAGCGATTAACATTGGCAATTACCATTAGCAATTCACAGGCTAATAAAAGTGTTAACAGTTAGAATCTAAGGCCATTTAGAGTCAATAAATCTTAAAACATTTGGTTATTGTAAACCAACCCCAGTTGTTTGTAGCAGTGTTAGCTATGTGTATATGGACTAAAAGTAAAGAAAACTGCTAGAAGACAGGCAGTTAACTAGCAAAGTTAAATCTGTTAGTCGGGTAGGCTGGAAAGCTAGGCTAATTGTATTAGCAGCCAGCGGAAACAGGGAACAGGGCTAGCTTAACCTAAGACAGCCAGAAAATACAGTCAGCTTAAGGTGTAATAAGAAGTTGTCAGCCAGTAAAATAGAAATGAGAAAACGGTGTGGGAAACTGTGTGTTCTACTCACATGAGGGGGAAATATAATATGTTTAAAGGGATATTTTAGATTTTTTGAAGTGAGGTTGTATGAGGTACTTATCCATAGTCAGTGTCTTACCTACAGTAGATGGCGGTCGGCGCGCTCCCATTTTGGAGAAGCAGACCGGAGTACCGGCACGGAAGCTAAGCTATGTACTGCTGTGGATGGGGACAGCAGTAAAACGTATTTTAGCCACCTAAAAAAAGGTCCACCAAAAAAAAGTTATCAGTTTAAGTGTACGCTGTATAACTTCCTATATATAACTTCCGTATTCCCACACATGCCGCGCGCTGTATTACGCCGCAGATCAGCTGTTTGAGTCAGCGGTTTATGGAAGAGACAAGCAAAATGTTCAAAATATAGTGTATAGTGTATAGTGATATAACTTTTTTTAAGTGGGCCTTTCTTTAGGTGGCTAAAATACGTTTTACTGCTGTCCCCGTCCACAGCAGTACATTGCTTAGCCATCTACTGTAGTTAAGACACTGACTATTGATAAGTACCTCATACAACCCCACTTCAAAAAATCGGAAATATCCTTTTAATGTGAATCTTGTCCCACCTAAAGAAAAGGTTTAGGTTCTGGGAACACGTGTAAATGTTTACTGTTAATGTGTGTACGGAGTGTTTAACGCAAAGACTTGAAGTTTAAAGCAGGACTGTAGGTTGCAGTGATTCCAGCCTGGTTCACATTCTACAGTGATAGCAGAGCTGATGCCAAATGATGATATGAACAGTGTTTCTAACTATTGTCATGTTTTGCACAGGTAACTCCTGTAATTAAATGTGTTGTACCAGTCTGGACCCAGTGTTTCATTCTGAGCCTGTAACACAATGCGGATAATAATCTGTACAACAAACTATGGCCTGGTATGAGTGTCAAATGCTGTATCCTAGAGCCACTAAAAGTGCGGCACTCCTCTTCAACTCAGAACATGTAGTTAAGAAAGAGAAATCAATTTTGAGCTCAACAATGAACCCATAAACCATCGAAAAAGACTCCTACACCTTCTCTTCCCTGAAGAAATTAGAATAAGCTTTTAAAAAAAATAAAGCGAACAATAACAAGTTCCTTATCTTAACCGCCTGTGGGAAGAAAGTGTAAAGAATAATGAAAAGTGAGGGAATATAATTAAGCAGGAGGAAGGAGTGACATAGCCTACACACATAAAGTGCACGCACACAAACACACACACACACACACACATAAGATATGTAGAGGTTTGCACACAGAGTGAGAGAGAGGCAGAAAGATATCAGGCAAGTGAATATAAATGGGAGAGATAGAGGCAGAAAAAAAGATGACAACTGAAAGAGACACGGAAAGATTTGAGAAAAATGAACATAAGAAAAAGTGGAAAATAGGTATGAGAAACAGAGAGGTAGTGATAGACCTAGTTGGAAAGCTCCCCAGCTAAATACAGTTTGATTTAGTGTTATAGTGTAGTTCAGCCAGCTTGGCAATTTGATCCAATGGGCTTTTGGCAAACAAACTGCAACAGAGAAGCTTTTTCCAACTGAGTTTTGGGATAATTACATGTAGATATATCTGTTGGCTGACAAGGGGTTTAGTTAAAATGCTGACACATATGGTAAAGTATTCCCATATGGAATGAAAAAATAAACTGAAAGATTTGTTGTTATTGTTGGCGGACAGTTGTGGGTACACAGGAAACCAGGTTTGGAACTACAAAGTTGTTTTGTCTCTTTACCTCACTTTTTGTGTTTTTTTTATAAGCATTTATCTCACAGTTCTCTGTCACACATATTACAAACACACTGAAACACACAGACATGCGAAAGACAAAGAAACAGACGATTATTGACACAAGCAGTCAAACGCTGAAATGCACACACAAGGCAAACGGAGACACACTTTCACACAAGTGTTTAGGTTGTAGTTTGTGATGTTCTGAAGCACCTCAGAGTGCGTGTTCCCTGAAAGCAGAGGTGTTGAGCCCCCCTATTGTTCAGCTCAGTAGTATAAGAACACACTCCACAGGAATCTAGGCCTACTTTCATAACCCACTTCAAAAGCCACCGGGATACACACCTCTATCTATATACCTGCTCAGAACTCTTTTGCACCCTGCCAGCTCCCTCCCTACTTCTCACCCTTAGCTCTCTGTCTCACCTTTTCGCTTCAGTCACATAACCTTCTTCGGCTCGATCTTCGCCTCGCTGCAGCCCGCGCTCCCTTTCCCTCCATTTCCCTCCATTCCCCTCTCCTGCTTCACTTATTGTCTACTTCCCCTCCCCGATCCCAGAGAAAGAGAGAGGCTTAGCATGTGCTGTCAAGAGGGCTGACACTGGCACACAAAGCAGCGTGGGAGTTGCAGAAAAAGAACAACACTAAGAACTATTCCAGGTGGAGAATCACATTTCCCATGACCACGGTGGCATGCTAGAAAACAGTAACGTCGATACCAAGGGGGCTTTTTGTATAGTTGTGAATCATAGCAAGAATAAAATGCTGTGCAAGTATCTCACACCGCTTTCATAAGAGCTCTCACTCGTACTTGCACACTTCATCCTGCAGCTCAGCCAAAATCCATTAAACACTCTGCTTACTTGATTGCTTAAAAGGCAGACCCTGAGCAGCGATATTGCAGTTAATTGGACTCATTTGCATGGTGTTGGTTTGCAGTGTCTGTTTGTCCTCAGTCAAGTGGAACATTGAGTTCTTGAACTCTAATTGTCTCCTGAACCTCGCTGCTGCAACTTCAGAGTTATCTATACACAAAGTGCAACCCATTATTCTAAATTTAAACTGGAAACATTTAGGAGGAGTGATGTATACCAAGAGGCTGGTGGAAGAGTGATAGTTATGTCAGTTCATAATTGACTGTTAGCTAAGCCTCGCCCACCTTAAATACAGTTGGGAAGCTTGTCGGTTTTTCCATTCTCGCACAGCACATTACGCTGTTTACAATGATAACAGTGGCTGATCCGAAGTCATTTTTGAAACAACGGGTCCTTGATGCAAAAGCAGGGTTCTCATTTCTAGCCAGGAACTGTTAATTTTGCCATCTGAAATGATGACTGTAATTGGCAGATTTTAGCTGTAGCTAGCTAGATAATTAAGGTAAGGTTAGCTCCATGAGTTGGGTGAAAACAGTCTCTAATTGACTTTTTAATGTTTCCAGCTGATTTTAAAACCAGAATCATGTAAAAGGCTCCTAAAGCAGCTCAGTGAAGCTTTTCATTTTGTGTTGATTTTGGCGGTCCCTGTGGACAAAGGCGGTAGTGTTTCACCTAACGTTAACCTAACGGTTACATGTTCCCTCCGCTTCACTCCCCGCTGCAAGGAGACTACTTCGCCAGGAGGAGAGCGGGCCCTGGAGACGGACCTTCAGTCAGCGGCTGAAGCAACTTAAATTCAGCCAGAGCAAACCCCAGCGTCGTTTCTCTGATGCCGCGAACTTGGTGGCAGGCGTTAAGAATAACTATTAACTGTTTCATGACCAGTTAAAAATTCCATAAAGTTGGTTTAACTAGGCACCTGATGGCTACATAGATGATATTGTGCTAAAAAAAACTGCGGTTAAAGCTGCATGCCCCAGGCAATAAGTCAGCGTCCTCGTCTAACTACTAAGCTAGTTAGGTGGACATGCTAATGTTTGCAGCTTACGTTAGAGTAGATAATTCCTCACATTTTTGCTCTTGTGTTTTTGGTTTTGGACAGGCTAAAAAAAAGACACCTCCAAACTGTTTTAATGCTTAGTATTGCTAATAATAATAATGATAATAATAATAATAATAATAATACATTTTATTTGTGTAGCACCTTTCAAAACATAGTTACAAAGTGCCTCACAACAGCAAAATAAAAACAGAATCCAATAAAATGACAATAAAAACAAAGCATTATCAAAAGAACATAAAAGTAAGAATAAACTAAAATAAAGTATACGATAAGATGTTAAAATAATAAAACAATAGAATTGATTATTAGACATATACAGCAAGGAATTAATTAAGTAAAAGTGTATTTTTAAAAATGCATTTTTAAAAGAGATTTAAAGGAGAACAAAGCATGGATGTATTATAAGAACTGCATACCGGATCCCAAGATGGCGCCTATTCAGTCCAGTAAGAGTTGCTTGCCTGGCGCATATGCCAAAAACGTTTCTAGCATCCGGGTTTACTTCTGGGGTATGCTGCCCACTGAACATGCGCAGTAGTGTTAATCCCATCATACCTCTGGCCACAGCTTTTCTTTTGTGGGCTTTGGAAAAGTTTTACAAAGATTAAATCTCGGTGGCTTAAAAATATACAATACAAAGAGTAATAATTGACCATGTTTATAGCTGGAGGTGTCCTGTCAATGGTGGTCTATGGGGAAAAATGCTTTTTGGGCCGGAGGGGGTTTTTGCGTTGCAATACTGCAAGTGTCCACTGGAAAAAATTGGAAGCAAGGCTGAGCGGCGGCGCCATATCCAGTTCTTATGATGCATCCATGGGACAAAGATGTGGCTTGCCTGATCCCCTCCGGCAGATCATTCCAGAGGGACGGGGCCCTGATAGCGAAGGCCCTGTCGCCCCTGGTTTTCAATCTGGATCTTGGAATCTCTAAACGGGACCCACCGGAGGATCTCAGGCTGCACTTAGGCTCATATGGTATTAAACATTCATTGATGTACTCAGGGGCCAGTCCCATCCGCACCTTAAAAGTGATAATTAAAATCTGAAAATCGATTCTAAAACGCACAGCTAGTGTAATGAAGCTAAAATTGGGGTTATATGCACTCTTTTGTTGGCAGAAGAAATTAACCTCTTTCTGGAAGAGGGCAATTCAAACCACTACATTTGTTAAAGTGTTGAGAAGTACAGTACTGTAATAATTGGTAAGTCTCGCAGTTATGGGAATGTGTATGTCTGCATGTGTGTGTATATGTCCTTTGTTGATATGCTACAGATTAAATAAAGCTTTTCACAAATTGAGAATTGAGAGCCATAAAAACAAAGTCTCTAATGTGACAATGTATCCACCTGAAAATAAATCTTTTTAAAGAATAAAGGATAGAAATGCCTTCACCCATGGAGTCTGAGCGTGGTCGCTAACCTGATCACAGGCATAAGAGAGCCAGTAGGGACCCGGAGGCAGGGTGTTCTAGTGATGGATCACAGTGGGGAAGGGAGAGAGAGATGGCCGAGGGGGCCCAATACCGTCAGGCTATCCTGATGGTCTGAAACAGCAGATCTGAGGGAGCGATGTGGGAGGAGAAGACCGTGTGTGTCCTAATGGGATCCTAGATCTGCACTATCTCTTAGCCTTCATGTCCCTGCAGTGGTCCTGATAGCAAACACCGGCGGATCAATCGATGGTGATGCCTCGCCTCCCTTTCCTTTGCTTCCTTCCTCCAGGCTGTCACAAAGTGTTCAAACCACAGCCCTGGTATGACAGTAACTGGTATTAAAGTAGTTCAACCCCAGTGCAAGGCGATGTAAATGCAGTTGTTTGTCTGTGGAGGTGTGTTGTATCCCAGATGATCTGTGGGTTTTACTGTGCAAATGGTTTGAGGACGATTTGAGGTAGGCTGGTAGAGAACAGTGTTCATCTTGATAAAACAAATTGTGATGAAAAGCAATTCATATGAATATATTAACTAATGTTCATGCATGAAACTATTTTATTTTTTTCAAATTACCTTAAGTATAAACTTAAATATTTAATAATTATAATTCATTAATAATTGTATTCTGTTTCTAACAAAAACAAATATTTATGGATACCAAATATAAAGTGAGCTTATATTATATGTAACTGGAGTGACATCTGGTAACAGAAAATATAAAACAGAATTTGTTAATACTCATTTAACAACAGTATTCTTTAAACTAGTTTAATGCTAGCAAAACATTTGCATTGGACTCCATCTCATCTTAAGAACAAAGCATCATGTAATGAAATATTCAGGGAATGTTAAATGAGAACTGATGGGATTTTTAAATATGCAAAAGTCAAAATTTGGGCTGCAGGCTATATTATCACAAAGCATAGCCAATCAATTTCGAAGGTGACACATTTCAAATGGAGCAGGCCCTGTCAAATGACATCAGGCAGGGAAATTTATCCACTCTCTGTTGCATAACCACATGAAAAAAGTGGCCCAGAAACAGCACCTGTTGAGAGTTGAAAGATCAGAATCGGAAACACTTTTTCAGCGAGTGTGCCTGTAACCAGCCTTTATACAGGTGACTGCATTACCAGCTTTGTATTTGAAGCTCAAGTAACTGAAAAACATCTTCATGTAGGTTTGTTCCTTACATGTAACAGACCATGAATAAGTTTAGACACTATACAGTAACACAATCATTGATCCAGTGTATCCTCAGGGTGCAAAGGTCCATTTTATATGGAAGCCCATTTCTGCCACGAAAAGAAAAAAAAAGGATGAAGATATACTTGACAAAAATACGAGTGCTCATGGTAAGTCAAAATTGTGAGATACTAAGTCTAAATTATAAATAGTAATTCAAAATTATGATATGAGATTCTCTCTAATTCTGACTTACCATTAGTATTTTTATTTTTATCATGCATATTCATCCGTTTTTTTCCTTATCCTTATAGATACAATCCAGAAGACATTCATTTAAATAAACGTCTGTTAAGCCACTATCTATCGCCGAATGATGCAACACAATGGTGATTGAGCCTATGGCCCACGGATGAAAGCCCTTGGATTTGCAGTATTACGACCGGTGTCGGGAGAGACTTTCCCAGATAAATCACAAGTGGCGCACAGTTAGGCTTTTAACGCAGCAGACTCGCTCTTTAACTCGCCTGTGTGTGAAGCAGAGTACTGTTTTTTCTGGTGTCTGCTAGCGTTACTATGGCCGAACAAACAAAGAAAGACTCAATGACTACAGACGATGAAACTTGAAACTGAAGTGAGGTCCAAAAACACAACTGCAATTACCGATTATTGCCATAGGTGCCGTGAAAGACAACAAAATGAAAATCTTCGAGATTACAACTTTAACTCACTTTCTCATAAGTTTGATTTAGTAAATCAAAATGTTGACTTATTAAGGGGGGTGGGGGCATAAATGGGCTTCGAAAAACATTCCACATTTCAATGTGAGAAAAACACTTCAAAGTTAGTCTCCATATGGAGTTTAGCTCTGCAAAGATTTGATGCATAGAGCTTGCTGGGCTATTCCTCTGATTTTTTTCTCTCAGACTGGACTGTTTACTTGCTCCTTTTGGACCTTTGTGAAGCCAAGAACCCTTCTTTTTAAAATATACACCATCCAGAATCCTTTCTCTTTCAGTCTTTCTTTCTCTTTGAAGCTATCACTATCTTACTCTTTCTTTTCCCTCCTTTCACAACATAATGTCAGACAAGTAGATTGGATTTGCCAGAATACATTTCTTTCTGCGCCAATGGGACCATATCTTCCCAGGTCATCCATCCATGAGGTGCAGCTTCAGATGGATTCCAACTCTTCCAGGGCCAATGTCTGCCCCAGCTCCCATTATGTGACCCCAAGTCCCTCATCAGAATATTATATTCCTACACTCTCAGAATAACTCGCATCCCCAAACTGTAATGCAGGTGCGAAATAATTTTTTTCTCTCTGGCAAAAAAAAAGTCTGGGTTAGGGAGAAGCTGGTAGATTTCCCTGCTGATGCATATACATTTCTTTTTACAATGCATCAACTTTGCAAGGTCCCAGAGTCATTTGTTTCCACTGAGAACTGTGCAAATGTAAATTGGAGGAAAAAGTTAAAATAAAGTTCTTTTCTTTGTTGCAAAAATGCCAAAAACACATACAAAGTTTTCTTCATATTTTTCTAAAAAGTTTGTGTTTAGAGGGTACAAACTGTCTGCAATATTGCGAGTACATACTGTATTCTGGCCACTTGTAGCTTGGGTGCACAGGGACCTGTCAATTACAGACCAGGAAGTGTCAGAACTGAAGGAAGTATCGTAGTAAAAAAACACAACATGGGTTTTGTTTAGTACGCCTCTCTGCCTGTGAGGGCCCGGGCACTGGGGAGGTAAATTTATGAGAGCCACACGATGTTCTGTTCTCCACCAGAGGAAATGGTGCCACAGGAGTGTGTGAAGACAAAGCATTGTGAGCGTAAGGCATGCTTGTTCGGCCTAAACTGCAACCTGCATGCATTAATCATCAGCCATGTTGGTACTAGCAGCGCAGACATGCAACATACGCATGAACGCACACATAGAAGATCGTAGCGAGACAGCTCAATAGCAACAAACCGTGCTCCCTTACAAATACGCACACATGCAGAAGCTTAAACCCAGAGTCTCGGACTTCTTGGTAAAGTAGGAAGACATCTGCATGTACAAGATGGGGTGAGACAATATGATCAGTGCTGTGGCAAGAGAGGGCAGCTTAAAGCTAATGGCATGTGATGCCCAGCTGCTGGCTCAAATCTGTTGCAGCCATCTGTTTTGCCTTGCTAGTTTAAAATGTTCTCACTTCGACAGGAACAAACACCTTAAAAGAAGCTGTGCACACCATGAAATGCTTACGTTAAGGTTTATAGGGCCTTGAGGTAAGTTTCTTTGGATCCTGCACTTCACTGGGGCACACAGCCTTCAGTAGCACTCGCACTGACTGAAGAGATTTACAGAGCTAAGTGCAGTTAAAATGTTGTGACACGCCAGTCGCAGCTGGATCAATGATTCAGTAAGGCACAATCTGGGTTTGATAAATAGTGTTTTGCATTTGGAAAAGGTCACGTGTCAATACTCTAAAATCAATTGGTTATTTTGCAAAGGGCCTTTTCCTGCAAAATCACATTAACCTGCTTGATAGGAGTCTTACATGTGAGTCATTTTACCCCTCTTTAAAACATCATTTCATGCTAACAACTCTAACAAATGTAATTCACTGGCTGTTTCAGAGCCCCTCTGTAGATGTTCAGACTTTCAACAGTGTGAAAAAATGGTTTAATTAAAAAAAAAGTGGATTTCTAGTCTACTTTATAGTTATATAGTTATAGCTATATATAGACCCAATGTGGAATTGAAAAATAATGACACAGTGATTATTAATGTATTAAATCTTTACATGCATATTTATACATTTGTACTATTAATAGGTACAATACAAAGCAGAAAATATGCCATCATTCTCACAAAAAACTGCAGCCTTTACTGTCACCTCAAAGTTGTTATTCCAACTATTCAGGCTCTAGGGAGTATTAGTAGTTTTTATCAGAGCATCAAAGATCAAGGTAACAACAAATATTACTGTGTTATGGAATGATTTCCTTGTTGTTATTTAACTCTGATATTTCATAGCACATAATGATTTTACTAAATATCCCTTTTATAAAGGAGACATACATATGACTCAGGTCTACTTTGGACCTATTCACATTTGACAGTTGTTTCATGCAATGTTGGGTTTTTTCCCATTCGGGCTACTTCCTATTCAAGGTAAATTGCAGATCAAATGTGTTTTGGGGTGTTTCAGTGAATCTGCCCCTTCTCTTCCCCAGTTATTATGATTGAGCCTGACAGGGCACTGAGTTCAATAGACTTTACATCTGTTCATATAAGTGATGCCTTTTTATATTTAATGCAACATTAGCTAAAAGATTCAGAAATCATTTTTCATTACTATAACTGCGGCTTTTGGTTTGCCACATTATACTAAAACAGAAGATCGGCAGCTCTTCTCAACACTTTATTTCTAATCTTAATATATTTTTTAAGAAGAAGTCCTTTATTATTCCCTTTCGGGAAATTCAAATTTTGACTCCACTTTTCACAATTTTACACACATAATCCCGAAATACAAACATGCACACACACATGACCATAGACATGCAACTGGGGGAGAGATGGTAGAGTGATGGGGCTGCCCCTTGAGCATTTCGGGGTTCAGTGCCTTGCTCAAGGGCACCTCGGCAGTGCCCAGGAGGTGAACTGGCACCTCCCCATATACACTCCCCTCCAAAAGTATT
>NTHP01000789.1:69556-79981 GCA_003416845.1 Oplegnathus fasciatus
CTGAAATGTTGATCTCTTGTCTCATATTCATCTTTTGATGTCAAACCCAAATGTTTTCAGTCTACAGCAAAAATACAGGAATTGGCCTCACTGTTCCAATACTTTTGGAGGGGAGTGTATATAAAGATGCAAGACCCTCCAGCTACTGTATGTGACAAAAACAAGGGCTGAGTATTGTGGGGTGTGTAACAAGCAGATGTATATGCCACTTCCAGTTTGGGCCTCCTGAATTGCCACTTACAGAGGCGTTGACGCATACATAATTTCTACTGATAACTTCAGAGCTGTTGACATTCACTACTTTCATCCAACTTTTCTTGTAAGTCACTGCATGGTGTAAAAAATAATTCCCTGAGGCAGGATTTTTTTTAGCAGGGAGTCAGTTACAAGGCCCAGGGTTTTAAAAGATGCTTCTTGAACATCTGTGCAGCGCACAGGCAATTTGAGATAAGACTCGCACAGGGGAAGTTAATTAGCAATATGGATCAGGCCTAATGAATACATGGAGTGTATCTCGAGATGTAAAAGCACTGGATGCGTCTATTAAATACAACTTTTATTTGAACCCCCATCTTAAAACTTACACGTATGCAGTTTTACTTTATAATTACACACATTTCCCGGATCTCATTTGTATAGTACAAATCATCCCAGAATGTGAGCATCCACGTTGCAGCCTCACAGACTGTAGTACCATGGTTCACTGAAAATGCGCACTGATTTCTTTTATTTATTATTTCTTTTTTCTGTGTGATGGGAAGTAATTTGCTGTAATGCGTGATCAGGGCGTTTTGAAAGAGCCATTTCATCTCGCTGTGCTGGTCCCTTTCTCTGTGGGGGAGCCCGGCTGTTCCTGTTCCTCTATCAACACCAACCACTGAAGCTGAAAGATTCTGCTGCTGCCGAAGCTAAATGAGACTTCGCACCCCTCTGCTTTCTCTTCCTCGTCTTTCTCCACTTCTTCTCACTGTAGCTTTTTCTTACACTATTTTGCCCTGCGCCTTTCTGTTTCGTACTCACCCTCTCTCTGTTTTGTTCACCTGGAAATACCTGAAAAATAAAGTCCAAAGAGGGGCAAGCTAAAACGCACAGATGTCACTAAATGAAAGAGAAAATGATGAAAAACAAAAACAAATTAAGAGAAAAGGTGTGAAGTGAACTCCACATTCTGCTTCTAATTGCTCATCATGAATGTAATTCATTCCAGCAGGTGTTTGCAGCCTCAAAGCCACGTTTAAAAGGAGAACAATGGTATCAGCTATTGTTATAATTACGGTTTCAGTGGGTGAATAAGCGATCAGTGTAACCACCCACTCTCTGCCCACATTTGTTTTAATAAGAGGTTTGATGCTGCACCATTTCAGGCATTTAGCTCATTTTGCCCGGCAACAGCTGTGTCCTTAACATGATGATTCTAGTTACCATTGTCTAGCTGTGAAGAAAGAATAATAAGTATTATGGTTTGCCAGATGGACATATAGTAGGTGTTAGTCTGCTGATATAAATAAATAAAAGGCCTACAGCAGATCTGTTGGTTCAGATTTGCAAAGGCTGCAGTGGAAAAGTTCATAAATATTCACTGGGAAGAGTCGTAACTTTGATAGGCTGTTAAACTTCCTGCAAAACACCAGATTTTACCAAGTAGAAAACAAAACAAATGTCAAGTTGAGTAATATGATTTAGTGACATGGTTATAAAAAAATCAACAACTTTCGCTGAACAGAATAAAAGGTAGGAATGTCTGAGAAAGGTCTTCACGGATGGGAAGCTCCAGAAAAAGCCAGTAAGTGGACCTTGAGTTGGGATTGTTTTGCCACTGTAAACTAACTCGGCTCACCTACAGAAAATGCAAATTATACATAGTGATAATCATTCTCCAACACAACATGACATGTCTTTATATATCTTTACCTAACATATCTTTTAAGTTGATACAGCTAATTACAGTTACCTATTAAGACATCCAGCAGACACGGAGCAACATTAGCGTTCGTTTAGAGTTGTGTTTCTGGCCGCCCGATCAATTTCCACTCTCCTTTTAGCTCTGTTTTGGTCTCCACCAACTCCTGAGAAAAATATCTAGCTCTTTAGCTGCTAACTGCTCCGCCACGTTCATCAGCTAGTCCCTAACTGTGTCTGTTGGCCATTTGGCAGGTTGCAAACACTGGGTTTTTAGAGCTTTTTTAACTGAAAACTGCGCATTGCGGCCGAAAACGGCGCTATGACAATGGCGAGGGGCAACCCAAGTAGTAAAGGCGTGAGCCGGAAAATCACAACAATGAGCTGAAAGATGCTACAAAGCTCAGTCGAGCTGAGGGGAACCTGCAGAGAGGGGTTATAATTCTCTGTGAGTTCATTACTACGAGCAAAACCTTTCACATTACACATTAATCCATTATTACAAAAAATATTGATTATAGCCGCTGTTAGAATTATATTAGTTATGTTAGAATTAACACGAGTATTAATAACTTTTAGGCAATGGACAAAAACATCCAAAACCATCAATATGGTCCTTTCATTTCTGCAGTGTCCTCCTCTCCAGTGTAACTGCACAACACGTCTTAAGGTCATATAAAACGCTGCTGTCACAGTTGTGAAAAAAAGGTACTTATCCTGTCTGCTTAACACAAGCTCCCAATGAATGCCAAATGTGACTTGAAGGTGTTTCTCTATACATATAAAGTAGTACATTGCACTGGGCTGTTTTTGTTCTGTTCTGGCTGGGCAGTGTCACCGTACTTTGTGTCTCTGGCTCTTCCTCCCTCCGTGTCCTTTAGCTGTTGTCCATGGTGATAGACATTTTTTTCCCTCTGATGAACAATGCTTAATGCTGTGATTTGAATGTACTTTTAGTGTCCACAGTACACCTGACTTTACTTTGACAGGGGATTCCTTTCTGTTAGGCCCACTTTAAAGTTTCCATCATTATTTTTTCCCTATAAGGCCTTTATAATTCTTTATTATTCTAGAGGGGGATTTTAAGGTGAAAGGTTTTCATTTTCATTTGTTGTGTCATAATGGGAGCATCGTGACCCTCTTAGACAAACTGAAAATCAGATGAAGGGCTATACTAAACTTCATTTCAAAAGTAAAGTAAAAAGCTTAAAGGATGGCACTGACACTACAGAATAGGTGAAAAGACATAATGACACAGTTGTCAGAGATAACCTTCATCAGACAAAGGTAGACTTTGAACTGAATTCAGCTCCTCTTATGCCTTATGGAAAGTGTTTTGTCATCTTTATGAAGACACTGGTGACATGTAGTCTACTAGCAAAGGTTCAGTTCAATAGTAAATCAAAAATGTAGAGCAAAATAAATCTGTCTAAGGATTTCACCTCTCTGCTTGTGCGGAGTCATTGTGTGGAACAAGTGCGATTGAGATGTGCGGTGCCTCGCAGCTTTGCTCACTCAGAGCTAAAGACCTTCCTTTTCAAAGAGATGATGGTGAGAGAATGACATTCAGAATAGCTATAAAGCAAGACATTTAATGCTTGACTGAAGCAAGGACATCAATCATACAAAAGGTCATAGGTTTTCCTACTCTGACAAGTAGGCTTTACTCCTCAAATGATGGGTTGAAGCAGGAAAAAGGTACCTTTTTGCGCTACCCTGGATAATGTATCAGAATAAAGAATGAATGTACTTGTTTTCTGAGTATGATTTCTCAATATTGTAGCAGGAATCAGTTTGTATCAAGTCTGAAATATGCTTATTCACTTTCAGAGTTAGATAAGAAGATCGTTGCCACGCTAATATTTGTCCATTGAATATGAAGCTACAGCTGGCGGCCGGTTAGCTTAGCTTAGCATATAGACTGGAAACAGGGGAAAACAGCCTGGCTCTGTCCAAAAAAGGTAAGTACATCATCACCTCTGAAGATCACTAATCAACACGTTACATCTCTTTTGTTTAATTCAATACAAAAGCCGAAGTGTAAAAACAACTGTTTCGATTGTTCCCAGTCTTTATGCTAAGCTAAGCTAACCAGCTGCTTGCTGCAGCTTCATGTTTAATGGACAGATATGAGATTGGTATCGATCTTCTCATCTAACTCTCAGCAAGAAAGCAAATGTCCCAAAATGTCAAACTATACTAAAGCAGAACCTGTATAAAAATAACTTTTTGTCATATTTGCTAGCTTTCACATATGTTGACGCACAGGTTGGTAAGGTCCTCCCGACTTTCTGAGTCGGAAATCCGACTTCAGGGGGCGTTCCGGTTTAGCGATGACAGAGGGGGAGGGACCTGGAGGTTGTACTCGTCCACTCTCTTCTCAATCCTACCGACTTCTGCTTTAAGGCTTTTAATTTTATTTCTGTTGTAGTTCTGTTGTTATTGTTTTACAATAATTATGTATTGTGTTGATATGTATTTCTTAATTTTGAACGGTACTACAGCACATAAACTGCTCAAATATGTTTCACTGAGCTTGTAGTTATTTTTCAGCAGTCTTTTCCTCAACACACATGCGCACACGCTGTTATACACATCCACATCTGGGAGCTGCCCACTACAATCACCAATCTTCTACCATTGGCTGCTGAGCAGTTCCACTGGAGCAATTTAGGGTTTCTTCCCAGCTCAAGGACAACTCAGCAGCAGTTGCTGAGGGAGCAGTGAGCCCTATTCATTTATTTTCTCAACCCAAACTGGCAACCTTTAAGTCACCGGCCCATTCCCTAACCTCTAGGCTTCCCAGGTCTGACTTAATCTTTTTCACTAACACTTCACTTTACACTCCCACAGTCGCAGCTCTGTGCAGCCGCAGTGCAGCCACAACATACTGTGACCGCTGAGCAGCTCCACTGAAGCACTTAGGGGTTAATTGCCATTTCCAAGGATACCTTGACAGAAGCTGCTCTTTTAGGCTGCAGCTGTGCCTTTGACATAATTACTGATAATAAGACATTAGCTCAACTACCCAACAGATATGGGTAAAAAAAATGTGGTTTGACAACAGACTGAGATGAAAATAAGGAGAGAGAAAGAAAGAAAGAAAGAAAGAAAGAAAGAGAGATAGGAAAATTGGAGTGGCTAGATGTTTTCTCAAATAAAAGAACATATTTGTCTGCAATTTTACCAATCCTAAAATGTCTATTTTAATTCTGAAAACCATGATGAGGTCTGTCTGCGGTCACCCTCCTATTCTCTCATTTTGCTTCTCTAAAGATAATAGGAAAAAAAGGAATAATAACAGTCTAAATAACTGCAGTGGGCGATGTGATGAGTTCACGTACAATATTTCCTTACAAAAGCCTTCCTACCCACAGAAACCTCTGAGATGCAGAAGGCTAGGCAATGTCCTTTTTATCTCTCCATCTCTGTCTGCACACACACACACATACACATATACTTGTATACATATACACACACATGCACTGATCTCCAATGATGAGTAATAGGCCATTCAGCACATTGATATGAAGCTGCAACATGGCCGAAAATGACAAAGACTACCGTCGTAATGCTCCATCATTCATATCCATGTCTCATTTAGGGCTGCAGAAACCCCATTATGTCCAGCCGTTTCTTTCATTTACACTGAAAGATCTATGACAGATTCAGTAGATCATTATGCATGGAGCATAAGCAGGGTATATGTAGAGATATGGCACTGCTAACCAGACACTGACATTACAATGACCTTAACTAATAAACCTTATAGAAGAGCTGGATGAAATCTTCAGCAGTGTGTTGCTGCGACCGTGACACTAAAAAAATCTGTTTCTCATTTATAACAAGAACATTTTCTGTTCTATTAAGAGCTTTTTTCATTTTAACAAGATACTTTCATGATATAATGGAACCCTTTTCTTCTTATTATGACACACCAACCCCCTTTTTTGTTTAAACAAGAAATCTTTCTCTTTATAACAGCATGCCAGCTTTTTTATAACACAAATGTTGTCAAAACAAGGAACTTTCACATGTTAATATATGCTCGGCATATGTCAAGATTCTGCAGTTACTGAGCACAGTAGAAGGTGTCAAAAAAATCAGATACAGAGCCTCTGTGTATGATGTAGAATTGACTCTGTTCAGCTGATTATGAATTTGAAAAAGTGCAGCTGTTTATTTTCAGTTAATGCTAATGAGAAAATGCTGGATAGTCATCATATGTTACATTCTAATGAGCCTCCCACCAAGGCCCTATAAAACCATTCACTGCTCAGTAAAACTCATTAACAAATAATAAAGTACAAAAAACGTCAATAGTAACGAATTAGTGAGCACCTCCCAACCACACACACACACGCACACACATTGTCTCCACTGACTATAGACAAGGTCTTCCCTTTGTACTCAGATCTTTTTTCCATTAAAACAAGTTTCTCGTTATAATGAGATAAGTTAGCATCCTGCTATAACAAGAAAAGTTCCTTGTTCGAACTAAATAAGTTAGTATGTCATAATAATGAGAAAAATCTGTAATCATACCATGACAGTTTCTCATTATAGTGATAAACTGAACAGATTCTGTGTTGTCACAGTGGCAGCAATGTGCTGCTGTAGAAATCTGACTGCGCAATAAAATGCTTGCAAATCTTACTTGTGGCTGGTTGGTTACAAAGACCATTACATGAGTAAATGGATACATGTTTGCTCTCTTTAGCTGTCAGTCTCTCCATAAACAACTACTGTATATGCGCTCACAAAGAGTCCTTGAATAACCTATACCTTACCTTATTCAGCATGAGTCACTCTGAGTAGGACTGACAGCAAACTGCCTTAAGATAACAGGAAACAAAGGAGAGAATTTATCTAAAAATGTCTATCACAAAGAGGATTATACTGTCACTGTACTGAGAAAACAGAAAAGAAAAAATTAAAGTTAAAAAAATCTAATATTTGTCTGTCTTGTTATAGCACAGGAAACGCACTTAATAACATAAACAATGGTTCTGTTGAAGTGTCCACTGAAATATCATACACAAACCTGATCTCATAGACATACGTGGAATGACTACGACCTCTAAAAATTACGTGGTGGTGGCACGTAATGCCATGTGTTAAATTACGTGACACCGTCACGTAACAAGGTCGTGCTCATTTCACGTATTTCCAAAACAAAGGGCACGTGGGAGAACAGGAAAGCCTTTCTATCACGTGGCTAACGTCATGAAACGGTTGCAGTTTGGTTGAAACTGTCGCGGTTTGGTTAGGTTTTGGAAAAGATTCACATGGGAAGGGATATATGACTTAATGTTTCACACAGGACACAAACTCCAGTCTCCAGCATTCAAGTCCTGTGGTTGACCCATCGATCCACCCTGACCACCACTCTCAGCAGACTTTCATGCTCTTTATTCTACTGACGTAACACAAAAACTTGTGGTGCTGACACGAAATAATCTTCCAATTGAAATACATTACTTTAAAAGTCATGCTGACTACACATATTTTAACATATTATGTGCCACCGCCACGTAATACGGTGTTAAGAGGTCGTGCTCATTTCACGTATTTTTGTGAGATCAGGCTGACACAAACCCGGGGCCCTGAATGTGTTAGCCGTGTCATTCATGCAGCTTGCTTATTTGCTTTCTTTTCCGCAAGTGAGATGCGAAGAACAATACCGCTCTCATGTCCCTGCGTCAAGTATGGAGCCAGCAAGGACACGGTTAGCCTAGCTTAGCATAAACATTGGAAGCAAGAGGAAACAGCTAGCCTGGCTTTCTCCAAAATTCAAAAATACACCTACAAACGCCTCTATTAACATGTTGTATGTTGTTTGTTTAAATCTGTACTCAAAATTAAATTCAAAAAGGACAATTTGTGGCTTAGCGCCCCGCTGTGGTTAGCTAAAAAACTAGTTACACCTCATAATGCTCCTTAAAACCACAAATTTTAGTTTTTACATTCCTGTTTAGGCATGGATGAAACAAATGAGACGTGCTAATTCGAGCTTTAGAGGTGCTGGTAAGCGTATTTATCACTGAGAGCCAGGCTAGCTGTTCCCCCTGCTTCCAGTCTTTATGCTAAGCTAGGCTAACTATGTCTGGCCCCTACTCCGTACTCAACCCACAGACATGAAATTGATATCAAACTTCTCATCTCACTCTCAGGAAGGAAATGCACAAGTGTACTTGTTCAACAACTCCTTTCATAATTTAAAAGCTTGAGCGCAAGAAAATGAGGTGAACATGTGATTGCATTGTGTTCAGTCAATCACCTTGGCCACACACACATATACATGCATAAGTTGTGGCTTTCATCCTGAGAATGACAACTTCAGCAAACAGAAAAGCTGACATTTTTGTTTCTCTGTTTCTTATGAATGACCTCTGGTGCACACACAGTTTAAAACTTGCCTCCCTCAGATTTTTCTTTGTTTCCCCTAACTTTTATTCTGCCAGTGAAAAATAAACTCGGGATGAACGGTGGTCTGGGAAGGGGGAGGATTTGCTAAAAGATGCTATTGATCTCTTTATTCCTGAAATAATTTGTATGGCTTGGCAACCACAGCATCATCCCTTATCAACGTCTGCCAAAAGCCAGGCAGTGGCCTCCCGGGTGTAAAAGCTCTGAGAAATAATGCTTCTCATCACCAGCAAGAATGGCAGAAGAGGAGAAATGAAAAGGAAGACTGGGGAGAGGTGGGGCGGAGGGGAAGGAGGCGGTATGAGAGTCGGATGATAGAGGCGAGAGGAGGCTAAGAAAACAGAAAGACTGAGTCAAACTTTTGAGATCCACAAGGGAGGCAGATCACATGGTAGCAGGCAAGACTAATGAAATGAAAACTGGGCGTAAACGTGTGAGATGATGATGTACACCACTGGGTAAGGTGTATCCAGGTCTGTGCAAGTAAATGTGAAAAGCTATGTTCAAAGTACAGAGATTGTTTACATGCACCTGAGGCCTGAGTAATCGAGTCTTATCCTACTGGTGTCAGAATACTGTCTTGTTTGACCCTTAAGGGGCTAGATATCATTGAATAACTACAAGTTCTGATACATTTTGTTCTCCTGTAATGCATTTTTGATGTTCTCTGTGGAATGAAAGCACATTTCTGTGTTTGTCTGAACATGCGATTTGCTTTTACCAATAGACCTGCTTATTTTTCAATTCAATTTCTGCATGAGCTTGCCCATAGAATAATAAAAACCCAGTTTTTCATATAGTTACTGTAAGATGTATCATTTTATTGTGATGGGATTTTATGTTTTTATATTGAAAACCATACAGTCTATGTTGAAAACGCAGCAACTGATAAAACTAGATATTTCTAAGACACTAATCCTCTATATGCTGTTGAATAGGCAGATCTTTCCTAAACTTTTCTAATAATTCAAACAAAACTCACATTTTGATTCAATAATACCCAGATAAATGAATATGCCACATATCTCTCTCCCGTCAATGAAAGTATTCAGAGTGTGTGAATGTAAAACAGTGTTAATTAAAACCATTTTCCAAACTGTACTGATTACATTTTTTTCCTCTGTTTGTTTCTTTTTGTTTATGTATTCTAATGCAAATCGTGTTTATCAGTATTTGTAAAAGTGAAAAGAACATAATACCCGTCCTCTGAAAACAAGGAGAGAGTGGAGAAGATGGAGCGTTTGGAGACAGATGAAATAATACACAGTCCCTCTGTGCAGTACATCTCAGACAGACGGGCCGGCTTCAACATCCCTGTCTCACCAAATGCTAACATCCCCATATCAGCATTCCTGAGGTGAGAAGTTGTGTATAAATGAGCTTATCTTTGAAGTCTATTCTCCTGATTCACAGTGGTTTAACTGCCTTGAGTCCGCCTGTCTCTCCTCAGGTAGAAGCCGGTGGTGGAAGAGAATGGAGGGGTTTCTTTTCACTGCAGATGTTGAAAAATGCAACAGTGTCTTTGTAATGCGTGCATAATGTGCTAGAGTTTAAACCAGTTCAGATCTGCACATTAGCATATAGAATTCGATGTGTACAATGTTGACAATTTATGCAAGATAATGATCTGTGACAGTAATAGCCAGCCAGAAACCCAACAATGGCACGATTGTGATCTGAAATGCTAGACTTTCTGGCAACTGGACTGCAAGATAGTGAGCCATGACAGTAGCCTTGGAGCCACTGCTGCAAGATAGTGATACATCACCCGCCAGATGTCACAAGCCCCAATGAGACGGGGTTATAATTTGAGCGCACAAGCGAAAGACAGCTAAAGTTGAAACAGCTTTTTGATGGCACGTTGCTTCTGAAATTTGTATTATTTCTGTTTGGAACAGGACATTTTGCTAGAGCATAATGCAGGAAGGGACTGAAAAGAAGCTATAACAAAGAAGGAAAAGAAAGGAAGTGACTACTATTGCATACTCAGTGTAACAAATGGTTGTAAAATGCTTTGCACATTCAAACTTTTTCAAATCAATTCTTCCTCTTGGGCAGGAGTTCAAAGTACTGGACTTGTGAAAAAAGTGTAAAAAA
>NTHP01000789.1:80125-114481 GCA_003416845.1 Oplegnathus fasciatus
AAAAAAAAAAAACATGCAAATGTTTTAGCTTTTATTGTTCAGTATTTGCCCAAATTGTGGAAAAAGTAATTTTTCTTCTCATTGTGACATGAAAGAACATCTATGCTATTCTTTGCAGGTAAATATGAGACAGCTACAGTAAGGGAAAAGTGTGAGAGAGCAAATGATGTACAACTGGATGTGTGTCACCAATGTGCTACGGTTTATAGCTCATCATGAGGGCCCGCCTAAACACACTGACCTTTGTGTGTTCCTGTTAAATTGACTTTCGTAAAAGGGCAGTGCTCCTCAGCTAAATGTCACCACTGGATAGTCCCTCTTGTCTGTCCCTTGTTGAGCATGAGCAGTCCTTCCATCTGCTAACTCTTCCATGCGGTTTGACAAAACATCCCTCTAGACGAATGCACAGTGTCTCAGAGTTCCCAGAGTCTGGTACGGCACAGTTGCAAGATATGAAAGAGCTGCAGTGAAATGCATTTGTTGCCACACATAACTCATAATGTCATGAATACAGAGTGATGCATGTGTGCATGTCTGTATATGAATATCTGCATGTTAACTTTGGGTCCTTGCTGCCTATACCTCCAACAAGACAAACCAGACATTATTATAGAGTCCACATTATTAATGAAACAATAATTTCAATTTTTAGAGCACCGCTATACCGCTGTGCAGGGTTGTGATTTAATTCATAATAAATCTTTAATACCTTTCCCCAGGTGGTGACGGGTGAAACAGACTGATGCAAATAGAGTGGGACATTGATTGAAAAGGAATCTGGAAAGAGAATAAAGGATACAGAAAAAAGAAAAAAAATCAATGTATAGTCAGGTAGAAAGAAACATGACATATAGGCAGCGCTAATGTATGAACTGGGAGGTTATGAAACACACCAGATCACAGGAGAGAAAAAGCAGTGCAACACATCAGAACCACACACATTGTATGACACCTACTGTGGGTCCTAACATAACAGTGAAGTTTTCATCACACAGCACAGATATCGACTTGCTTAGCTGTGGGTTTGGGTTAGGGTTAGAGTAAGGTTACAATAATATTCCCAAATATTAAGGCAGCAAACTGCAATGGCCAGCATATAGTGCACCTAGATGTGTGGCTTGCATTTTCACATTTGTCACCAGTCTGACACTCACCATCTGCATCCTCATCGTAACCCCAATCATCAATTCAATTCATCAACAGTCTTCACAGCAGACAATGGTAGTAGGTGCCACTGAGCTAGCGCTGCTACTAACATTCTTGCCTGCATTGGCTACCTGTGCGCAGGACCACCTGAGCCCATTTTTCAAGGGTGGCAATGGAAACAATCCATTGAGATGTACTTGACAAGGTGACCTCATGTTATACCCCAGTGTGTCCTTTGTATGCAACTGCAAGGCTGAATGAATGAACGAATACGCCATCTGGATGAAATGTCTTTAAAATATAGGCCTTGCCTTTCTTACACAAGGAAGTTGAGCACATTATAGTAAATCCCTGAAGCAGGGGTGCAAATATGATAGATGGGAGCATGTCCCCCGTGAGGGCTGTAGTAGCGCTACCTGTGCTGCGTCCATAACCAGGTTTACTGGGACAGTGAAATAAAGTGAGGCAGGTAATTTCTGTCAAGTGGGAAATATCTATCCAATGGACTACCAAATGTGCTTACAGCCGCAATTGATGTTTTTTTTTGTGCAGCTTTAAAAAATATCACAGGCCAATCTGTCAAGTGGAAACATTTAAAAATGGACTTTAAATCAGCTCATCTTGTGAGAAATCACTTTTGTCTGTTTTGTTCTTCGTGAAACAGTGCTGAATGTGGGCACAGTCGTAACATACCGTTGGGCATACAGATAACCTAGTCCAAACTGAAATTCATATTCAATCATACCTACCCGAGTCCTCTGGGAATTCATTCAGTAAACCCTCCCAGTGATGTCTCAGCGCAGGCAGTGAATCTTAAGAAAGACCTGAGCGGAAAGACAGATGGCTGAGGAGCTGAGACAGCCTACACGCCGAGGCAAGACCGAGATAATTCAGGGGTAAGCCACCCTCGCTGAAATACTGAGAGCACTGTGTTTCCCTCTGTCGAGAAGCTGAGAAGCAGCTCCTGCCATAAAGTGCCTCATCTCATGTCTAACGCACACACGCACTCGCACAGTGCCATTAGCACTGTGGCTGGTCTATCAGACAGAGCAAACACTCCCACTTTTAATATTTAATAATGGCAAACATAGTCTCGCTGCGAGTGCCTGTAAATACATACACACAAATGGGTGTGGGGAAACATGCTCTAAGCCAACAACTCTAGGTTATGTGAACAGCAAGGCATATGTTTCAAGGTGCTGTGAAATGGAAGAAAAACAATGTTCAGAGAAATGGCTTTGGTGTACAAGTACAAAAGAAAAAAACAACTTGACAACTTCGTTCATTTTAGTACTTCTCACTTTTTGCAGTGTTTAACCAATTGGAGCAAAATGCTCTGACAGGCACACACACACACACACAACTCATGACTTTTCCATTATAAACTTGTACGCCATAAAAGAAAAACATGTATCCTTTTGATACTGTATTTATACTTGTGCCCCTGTGTGGGTGTGTGTGTGTCCATGCATTTATGTGTGTATGTGCATGAGCCCCAAGTGATGGAAGGTTGGGGCAGATCCATTAGTATCCGGGTCAGAGGCTATATTGTTCTGTTGTGCCTCATCCATCTCTCCTCGTACAGTGGATGTATCAGGGGGCTAACCACAAAAGTGCTCACCCATACATATCAGATACACGCACGCACACGTACACAACAGTGCGGTCGTGAGCTATCTGGCGTGACAGTCAAACTCCAGAGGTACCATCTCTATTTCTCTTTCACCTATGCTCGGATGCTGCAGAGCCTCGGCTTCCCTGTTCAATCGATAATATGACAAATTGACAAAAACAGCTGTGATAAGGATGAATAGCCATGGATCCTCTTTTCTGTCCTCCTTACAAGTGAACCGAAAGTGGATATTAAGGCCATATAGAGTGCAGTAACACTGTAACCTTGGCACTACAGTGAATTGAAAAAACATATAAAAAGCCATTTAGTTTAGGGGTGTCAATCTGCCACCCAACAAGTGAAAAATTGAGCTATAGGGGTGTTGTCATTTCTCTTGATTCGAGACAAAATGAGGTATGTGTAGATTGTCTCTCTTTGTTGATTCCTTGGTTTGTGTTCCTAACTTTTGAGATAAAAAAAAAAGAGCACCACCACTTCTGTATCCTGCAGCCACAAACGCTCAGGTTCTCACAAACATTTCCAGGAAGGGATCAGAATCCGGTTAGAGTGCTAGCTGTGGTTTTTCCCACACACATCTATCTGACTGTCTGTCTTCCCCATTATGATTGCAGGCATCTCTGCTACTGAAAACTAATTTGTCCCATCCTCTGTCTTCTCTGCTCCTCCTCTCTCTCCTTCTCTCTTGTTCTAATTTCTTTATGTCTGCCCATCATCCTGTCTGTTATTGCACAATATTTGCCTGTCTTACCTGATAACATACAATCCGTCGCAGAAGTGATAGTTTTAGAAATGTTTGCTGTGCTGCACCACTAATATTGATTCAAACCCAAGGGAAAACAATGTGCTTAAGTAGTAAGTTAGTAGCATTTGATAGATAGAGTAAGGGTAAGAGGGAGGGTGTGCAAGTGTGTCTTCAACATACAAAGGAAAAGTTTTCAGTGTTATTTTTGCAAAACTGTTTAAACTGTCATGGGGAAATGTCTGTAACATAAAGATTGCTAGCAACTATAAATATAAAGAAAATGAGCCAGCGTTCCCTCTGTAAAAACTGTTAAAGCTGCTTTTGAAGTCAGGTGTGGTAAGGACCAGAAGTCTTGGGTCCACCTTAAAATGCTGGTCGGGGGGTTCACCTTCATTGAGCTCTGATGAGGCCCACATCAGATGTGATAACCAACCACAACTGAATAACACTGATATTGTCTCTAAAGTTATAATAAAGATTTTCATCATATCATATCCAATGTTTAATTGTCAATAAAACTGTCTTTTATTCTGCTACAGCCATTAAATGCTTTAACACTCATTAGTTATCTCTCATTATAGTAGCTTGCATTGTCAGTGGCGGAGTCCGCCATTCCCATGCTAGTAACACTAATAACCTCCGCTTCGAAGTGGCCGAAGAATAAGACCTTGGTCCAGACTCACGTAAATGCCCTAACATAGTCGCTACATACCAGTGGGTATAGCAACAGCCATGGTTAAATGTTGAATTAATCCAGTGGGTAAGTACCTTTTGATGCAGTTCCTCTACTGGCCACTAGATGCTGGCTCCTAAAAACTTGGACTATATTGAAGTCAATTGGAAAAGGCCCAACTTCAAATACAAAGTAAAACAGTATAATTTAAAATTTTCTGACTTTGCCCCCCAGCGATATCAAAAAAGACAGTAATGCATACAAATGAGACAGATTTTTTTTCATCTTATACTTTAACTGACAGTTCAAGTACCTTCACTGCTTAAAAGACAATTCAACTGCCTACAGGGCTTATAAGCTCTGATTTCAACTGTACACTTCAAGAAACACTTCAAACCCTTTCAGTGCTTAAACTTTAACTGATACTTTTACTCCTTTCAGTGTTTCAACTGAAACTGCAACTTATATCCAACATCTCAGGTGCAAACAATTAACATTTTACAATATTTTAACCTGTTTACAGTGTTTGCACCTACAATTTTCAGCATAAGCGAGCCCATTTAGATACGAGTTTGAAGTGGCAGCTGTGGCTCAGGAGGTAGAGCGGGTTGTCCGTTAATCTCCAGGTTGGCGGTTCGATCCACGGATCCCCGGCTCCTCCTGTCCATGTGTCGAAGTCACTGACACTGAACCCTGAGTTGCGATGGGTAGGCCAGCGCCTTGCATGGCTGCTCCGCTGCCAGTTAGTTGCTGTAGTTAGCACTAGCTTGTCCCACTTCAGCTATTCCCAGGCCCCACTCCAACATTTGCAAGCGTAAACCCACATTCTGTGCTACAAAACATCCCTACAGAGACCTGTGGGTGATATCACAGACCCTACATCCTTGTTTTTCTATGGATCAGTGTTACTGTTAAAACTATTAAACCCTCTGATTGTCAGATGGAGTTCAGCACACTAAAACACTGACCTGAGGCCACTGCTGACTTGGCAAAACCAGTGCATGCACAACAGCAACCCCTGCAGATCATCCATCAGAGCATGAGCTTCCCCTGAAAGCCAATTATTATACTCCCATTTCCATCTTCTCCGCCCACATGGAAAGGGGGGAGATTTTGTGTTGGAGGGTAAAGAAAAAGTTGGGCAGTGATTGAGACCAAATGAGCCTGCAGGTTGGATAGATGAAGATGTAAGGGAAAGGAGGAGGAGGAGGAGAAAGTTTGGGGAGAGAGCAGCCCACAGAGAAGGTGAGGGCAGGATCAGACAGTGGGAGTGCTGCGGTGGAGAGAGATAGAGGCAGCTATGGTGTGACAGTGCCCACTTAAGGCAGCCTGACAGGAGAAATCATCCACACTGTCAGTCTGGGGGAGTCAGCTCAGGGTAGTGGGAATGAAGGAAATGGAAAAGGTGTGTGTGTGTGTGTGTGTGTGTGAGTGGTTAGAGTGTAACGGAAGTGCTTGCAGATGTAGAGAGAGACAGAGGTTGTCTGTGTTTTGATTTAATAAATTTCTTAGTATTTATCTCAAACATCTGTCGTCTGGATCAAAACATTTTTCATTGGCTGACTTATTTAGGCCATGATGCAGCTGCGTTTTCAAACGGGATAAATCTGCCGCAATGGCCAATATTTTGTTAATATAGCAAACACAGCTTGGTTAATGCTTAAGTTTTTGCAATTCTTTGCCCACCTATAAGGATGTTTGGAAGTTTACAGGGCTCTGCCGTGACCAGGTCTTTTGCTGCCTTTTTTTTTAAAGTATATGGTAATGATACTGTGGTCTAATAACTGTCCATTGTCTTGGTAATACTGCACTTAACTATGCTCATGCTCGTAAAACAACTTTGAATTTAAATTTGAGAGACAGAGAGTGTTTGTTCAGTGTGTATGGAGAGTGTTGATGCCCAGCCATCCCTAACTCGTTCAGTCCTTGGTTTTATTTTTGCATGCTCAATTTTAGTTCTTTTCACTTGTTCTTTTGTTTGACAGATGTGTGGCAGTCTATTTGTTTCTGAGGAGAGACAAGGCCAATTGAGGATTCTGCTCTCTCGCCCTCTGCCTCAGTTCAGTTCAACTCAGTTTATTGGTGCTTTATTGGCATGACATTTTGATCAAAAAAACAGGGTGTCAGAGCTAGTTACTTTTAACGCATGTAAACAAAGTGAGAAATACACAAAATCAGGGAAAGAAGGAAGATTTGTCTGGAAAACTAGTGATGCCAGTATTAAACATTTAATAATATAAAATTTGTTTTTTCTTTCATGTGCTCATGACATATGACAATAGGATTTAAATGTAAAAATCTTCATGTTTAAAGAAACACCAAAGCGTAACACTTCCATAATAACAATGAATTAAATGCGGACTGCTAACTTTTCAAACGGGCGGACACAAAAATGAATTTCAATCTGGACTTAAAATTTAAATTACGTCAGGAGTTACCTCTTAAGCCTCTTTTGTGAAATTTGTTCAACCATCAAACCCACTGGATGGGATATAGTGGCTGAAGTGCACCAATCAGAGGATACAATTTCACTGCTCTGGCTTCTGGCTACGCCAACCTCGTATAAGCGAATTAGGCTTGTTTTTTCTTGAAAGTTAACTTTATCATATATCATGCACACACAAATTTGATCAAATGATCTCACTTTAATATTGGCAGGGGTGAACTTCCACACTGTAATTCAGTGAATTACAGTATATAAAAAGAGAAGAAAAAAACAGTCTCACTCTGCTCATACTTAACTTCCCTCTCCACTCTGCTTGTCTCTCAGATTTTTGCCTGGAAGAAGCCAAGTTGAAGGCCGCTCCAGATGAATGACATGAGACATTATGCAAGCTAACTGTGAACATGGAGAGGCATTCTAAAAAGACAGCTCTAATTCAATATTAAACTAATCCATCTGGCCCACGTCACTGAATGCAGATGGCTATCAGGACTAGAAACAACCTTGAGCCCAAAGACAGGCGAACACTGACTCTCATTACTCAGTCTCAATCTCCCTCTCGCTGTGTCTCTTTGGCTTTACTCTGACATGCTGAGTGTGCCTGATTGGCCCAATTAGTTTCCCCTCGCTTTATTGGTTGATTCTCATTCCTGATGCTCATTCTCTGTGCGTATCAGTGGCTGTAATAATCTATAATACCAAAATAAATTAGTATTTCCAATTTCATAGCTTTGTATCAAAGAACACTCATTAACGCTAGTACAGACAGCAAGGGTAATTTCCTGCTTTTTCATCAGTGTTCCTGCTCGTGCCACATAATTAGGTGTCACTGCTTAAATGAAAATTACATCAAACGCTTCTCCGCCACCATTCAAAATCCTCATGTTGCAAAAACGACACAGATCGATAGCACAGAGGGGAGCGCACGGCCTGGCGTTGACGCAATGCAAATGGAGTTGAGTTCTGTGTAGCTGCAGTATCGACTCGAGAAGGCAAATCCATGTCTTGACTTTCTGATTGAGTTATACACTGCAGCACAAGCCTTGTCGACTGGATGATTTCCTATAGAAGCAAGAACTTCAGTGTGTGGGAAAAAAAAGAATCCTGGCTAAACAAAAATAGGACTTAGAAGGGGTTTTGATTTTTTATTCTCTCACGCTGTTTGTTTTTTGTTTGTTTCCCCCCACCACTTCTTGTTTGTGAGTCTATTTCTTCCTCCTTTCTCTGCTCTTTCATCAGCCATCTCTAGATCATGTTCCTTCCACTTAGACACTCTCCCGCCCTCTTCTCCTTTCCATGTCCTTTTCTGTCCTCTCGTTTTCATCCCCCCTTCTCCCTTGTTGTCACACCCTCCTCCTCCTCCTCCTCTCCCAATGTTTCCATACCTCCTCCTGTATCCCTCCCTCCCTCCCTCCCGCTCTCTGCCTCTGTAATCAGAGCTGTGACTGAGCAGTGTTTACAGGGTCTTCCCAGGGGCCTACCAGTGTGACACATTCACTTTACAACTACTCACCTCGCCTCACCCTCCATTCCCTCTCCTTGCTTTGGTGAGATTACAGAGGAAGCGACAGAAAACATCCCCCCGCACACACTCCCCATTCCTCCTGCATCTATCCCTACACCTCCACCATCAACCTCTCCCACCCCTGCTGCGCTCCCCCAGCGATGGCGGGCCGGTAGGAGGCCGTCTTATCTTTCTGCTCAAAAGGAGCCTTGTTGCTCCGGGCATCTTGGTTTGCACGGCGGAGCTGGGTTAGACCATCAGACTGGAGGATGATCATTTAACATTGACTAGGAGCGCTCACCTGCTGCGCACAGCAAGATAAACTGCCAAAAGATGTGGCCGCAATCGTTTGTGTACTTAAAGTGATTCAACAAATCATATGGATGCAAATTGGGGAAGTTAATAACGCTACTGATGAGTGTTTTTGAGAATCAAATATGTATTTTAATGAGAGAAGCACAGATGTTTTGCTGAAGGACTCTGGAGTTCAAAACTTCCTCAGTATTTCCTCAGAGCTCCAAACACCAAAAACTGTTGTGTTACAGTAGAGTAGGTTTTTTGACTTGTCTATTTGTGTGAGCGTCAGATGAGCTGATTGGCACTGGAACTGACTGATTGCTCTTGAGGGAAGGTGGTAATTTCTCTGTCATATTGTGACTGATTATAGCTCTGAAATATGTCACTGTTCCAACTCCATCAGAAGTTTTTGACAGGGGGCTTTGATGTGTGTTCACACAGGCAGGCAGGCAGACAGACAGCTATCTAGCACCCACTCCATGGGAAGTAACACAAGTGCTTTTGACTGTTTGCTGCAGACGCCTGTATGTTGTAAATTGTCAAAAGATACTGTGCTACTGAAGCTGAATAAAGCGTTTGAAAAATGACAGTGCTTCTCCTGTTATCACAGCTTGCCTGCCTGAAACCGTCAAGAGTATTTTATATAACATGTGTTGCGGTGGTAATTGAAGATTGGACAGACTTTTGGAGAGGATATCTCACTTGCAAATCTAGTACAGAAATGTAAAAAAAAAATGTTTCACAGAAACCAGCAAACCTAAGACAAAAACAACGGATTACTGTAGGTAGATGATTCGTGCTTATAAGCCTAATTTAAGAGCGTATTTACAGGGAAGTTTTCCGGTCTTACACGGGAAAAAATTTAATGTCTGAGGCGATCAAACTACCTCTACAGTTTTTGCCTGGAGGCTGCCAGAACGGCATAACAGCAGACATTTTATGGAGGAGCACTTTATAAGCCAATGTTCCACTGGGGACGTGTAACATGAAAACCGAGTCACATCCTTTGCTTTCGGGCACAATATTTAGCAAGTCATTTTTTCTGACGGCACACTAATAAATTCAGTTTATAGGAAGTGAAGCCCACATTGCAGGTGTATTAAATCTAGATTTGGATTGACTAGTTAGCACAAGAAAATGTGCTTTTTAGCACAGCTTGTCAGTGATGGTGTCTTATGGATAAAATATTTTGATCTTATAACATAATAATTTGATACTGCAGTTCTTTTCAAGCTATTACTTTTGACTCAAATAGGTCATTTTTCTCATGGGTCTCCGCTGGATAAGGGTGTGTTAATGACCGTGGGTATTCACTCATTTTCAGCGGGAAGAAATTCAATCCCATCATCACGCTGAATTTGAATAAGGAGCGAAGGGTCAGAGTGTGGCACGGCCATTATCATACTGCTCATTATCACTAGCTTGGTTCATTCAGTTCAGGTTTCTTGGTCTTGTCCCTTAGCAGAGAGAAAGAAGAAGTGGAGTGCTAAGAAAGCATCATGTTTTAGTGGTGGGAATGATGGGGGAGGTGGCAAACGCGTCGTGGATATTGGTAAGATATTGTGATGTATTGTGTGTTTCAACCTCATTTAAAACATATTTTCTGTAAGGTCTTCCCTTTGTTAACCGTAGATTTCGTGGAAGAACTGAGTGAAGGCCTTCCCAGGGCACTCAAAGTGTACCGTGAAGTTTGACACGAGAGAGATCAACGCTCTCCAATGGAGGAAAAAGTATGTGGGGGGGGGGTCACCGGGGTCAGACTCCTCCGCGGTGTGCCATTCCTCTCCGTCTGCGCATCTAACACCAGTCCTTGTGGGGTATGGCATCAATACTCTCTTTTATGTCGGGAGACAGCGATCAATGGATCTCTCTTTCCCCGAACGGAAGCACTCCATATTCAGCGGTTGATTTCACGGCTGGATATCTGACACACCACTTAATGGATGTGTGTGTGTGTGTCTGTGTGTGGTTCAGTGTACAGTTTTAGCATTGTAATTTAAGGTGATTAATCAACATACAGTAGGTTTATTGAACTCAACAAGGGCAGCCGGGTTTTCTCACACTCAGATTAGTGTTCTCACAAATGCTAAGGTAATGAGAACATTACAACATTCAGCATGTGCAAAGGCAGTTCATTGTTACTATTATTTAGGCTGAATACACAGGGATACTACAGTCAACAATACTGTTTATTTGGGTTCATTCATATGGAGAAAACTGACAAAATGTAATAAAATGTGAAAAATATGACTTAACACATTATAATAATATTGTTAGTTAAATAAATTGGAGTGTAAAAAGAAATATAAAGCTTTATAATTTTACTCAAACCTTCAATCACTTGGTGAAAAAAAGGAAATAGCTATTTATTTTTTTCCCTTTGCCACCATTCAGTGGATAAAATAAATTAAAAAGTAATTAAATTTACTCTTCTGTTTATCTCACTCCCTCATTTTCCTTTTGGCACACATTTAATCAGTTATCTGTTTTCCCCATGAAACATTTCCTTTTCCATACCTCATGTCCATTATTTTTTTATGCATACATAATGCAAGGGGTGTGTTCATGTACATCCAGAGCCAGCGTTTGGTCCAGGGTTTTTTATGTATGTGTGTGTAACATCAGTCGAGGAATCGAGAGGACTGTGTGGTTAGCTGGCTGAACTGCAGATAATGTTAATCAACCACACACTGTACTGCATGCTGCTGTAGCATCACTGTATTAACTCTTGTAACAGTAGCTAAGGTGTCTAGCAAGGTAGCTGGCAAACTAACACTAACAAATGAGCTCACTACTTCAAAGTTCACAGACACCATGCTTCTATCTTCAGAACATTGTCTTCATCTTCAAAAGCATGTCTCGTCTTCATCTGGGACCACAATGGAAATGCTCTGGACATGCCCAACACATTATGAAATATGCAAAAGGAAAATTGGAAAGGTGCGGAAAATATATTCCGCTTTGTCTGCTACACTACCAACTGATAGAAAGAATGGAGTTTCTAAAAACGGAACAAAAGTGAGTTAATCCGACAGACTTTTGAGGCACAATAAAAGTGAATACATCATTTGTGTGAATTGATTATTTTGTTCCTGTGCTTAGCTGCAGGGGTAAATAATAAAAAATTCTGTTTCTCTTTAACACCCACTGGTCTTCTTGTCATGTTGAAGGATCAGCTAGTATCGCTTTGAATCCACACCCAGTTAGCCTCTCAGCTGTGAGCCATAAGCTTCTTTCTCACATACAATTTAGCCTGTAAATATTCAAGCTTTTTTTTCCTCTGAATTTCCATGCAAGACATTCTTGCAAACTCAGGACCTGGTGAAATATCTGGAAATCTTCCATCATGGCCCAGCGGGAAGAAAATCCCCAAGAAAAGCAGGAGAAAGATTGCGTCATTCTTATGTATGATAAGCATCCATACATGACCTACGTATATGTATGAACCTTCCCAAGATAACTGAGTTTGGTGATGGTGTTGGCTGCATGCTACAAAGGGGCTAGATAGGGGTTTACCAGGGTTATATTTCCAAAAATGTATCCCTCAGGGCCAACATTTCAAAATAAAATAAAGCTGATTTAGTAGAACAATTCAATAGAGCTAACCCTCTTTTTACTGTACAGGGAAGCCTCTGCCAGACTTACAGCGCAAGGTCTTGAGCGTTAGCATCCTAACATACTGTAAGTAGTCGCATCAGATTTTAAATTCCTGGTGCAGCACATTATAGAGTGAAAATGTTTAGCTTTCATTTTTCTTTCACAATAAAAGTGATGGATCAGCAATGACGCCGGAAAGCAGCGGGTCAGGTGGAGAGGGAAAATGCTGAAGCTTTGTGTGAAGAAAACATATACCTCTGTGCTGAAAGCCATGTCCACCCTACACACATACAGTGCTACTAGGTCATGCACACAACCTCTCTCTCTCTCTGACACATCGACATGCATGCACGCACAGACACACACACACACACACACACTCTCTCTATCTGAGCTGGGCGACGGTTTGTGCATGTAAATCACACCCTTAATGGCCTGTGGAACAGGCTGAGGCGAGGAGACTCAGTCTCAACTCTATGAATAGCAAAGCAGATCCAGCTGGGACTGCCAGTCATCAACATAAATAACAGATTAACATCTTTTCTTTTACAGATTAAACATTATCTTCCCTGGCACGCTAAATGAATCGCTGCAATTCAGACAGCACTCATTTAGGACGAGTCCTGGGTGGAGCACAGTGGCTGCAACAGTAGTTATATGTGCTGTTGAAAGCTCATAAAGGTACAATTGCTAAGCTAATAAACATTCCTGGATTAGCTTTCCCCCATATGCCTCACAGTTATAGTTCTGATCTCTGCTGCTCTGACAAACAAATCAAATCGCAAAGTAAGAGGCTTGCAGGCTTTATAGCCCTGGAATGCTAGTTACCTAAAATGAAGTTATATGAGACATTGTTTACATTACCTTACTGTAATGGAGGGGTCTGCTTGATTTGTCCACAGAAAGCCAAGAGGCTCCGTGAAGGCAATTTAAGCTTCATCCATAGCAGCTTCAGTGTCTGCTGTCTGGTTTTAGATTTAACCCTAGAAAAACAAATCTTGTGGTGTTATGTGAAAGAGTTTCACAGATGTGTACCATTGGGTCAGCCAGCTTAATAATGTGCTACCTTTGGTGTTACAATTGGTAGAAAATAAATTGTTTCTCGACCTTTAAAGTAAAACTGGTTTCTACAAGGCAGCGTGTACGTGAAGGCAGCGGTGGCTGATGGCACACAGATCAGTATTACTCACTAGAGCAGACCTCCACAGCTGAGGGAGCGATTCGGCCCCAGCGCTGTCTGTCAGCCCTGTGATATACGCTCGGAGAGAGAGGTTGCGGGAATGGGAGGGGAGGTAGGATTTGATGGGTACATGCTGCTCAAACAACGAATGGCCGCTGGGCTTGTGTGTGTGCGTGCAAGAGACTGTTCACAGAGAGCAAGAGCGAAAAGCGTGTAGCCTTTGAGCGATTGACTTTTATTTGTGGCACGATGTCACATTTCCAAGCGTCACACCGGCAGTTCTTTGTGTGTGCCCGAGGTTTTTTAGCCCACGTTTCTCTAAAATGCAAATGGACCTTTCCGCGTTTTTGTCCAATAAAGAGAGGAATCAAGATAGGGTAGAGGCATTGTTTGTTTGTCATCACACAGTGACATTTCTGCTCATCTCTGGGCCTGCAGCGAGGTAGCAATTTAAATGTTAACATGGAACGGGTAGCACTGGCAGGATACAAAAGCAGACATGGCATCTCTTAGACAGAAAGACCCATTCCTCCCCATTGGCTTTCTATTATACTCCTACTGTCTATCAAGCAGGAGTTACTGCCGGTGTTCACTAATAGAGATTTGAAAAGAAAATTGTTTGAGTAATCATAATGAAAATCACAGGATAGTAATAAAAAAACAAACTTTCGTCTCCTGTGTCAGCTCTCAGACTGATGAATTCTACTGGGAAAAATGGCATGTGCTTCTGTTGATTACTAATATGCTAATGACCATATAGTAGTTCACAAAACAAACTAGAATTATCGCCCTGCAACTTGACAACTTGACAACCAACCAACAGGTGAATCAGTCATATATCTGTACTCAGGATTCAGCACCTTGACAACCAGTCAAGTTGCAGTTTACATCCATGTCTGTCCAGACTCATATAATGTATGTAGTGAAGACTATGAAGGAATTTAATTAAAAGGTATTAAAAGGTAAGTGTATATTTTGGCGAAATGGAAGTTATCACTTTATTGACGTGTATGATTCCAGTGAATCATTTCCAGTGAGAAACATGCTGTCTTCACTTAGAGATTATTTTTTAGAGAGGAGTACAGAGGACTGATAGAGAGCTTCATCACATGGTGCAACGACAATCAACTGAAGCTCAATATCAGCAAAACCAATGAGCTTGTGGTGGACTACCAGAGGAACAGGAGGCCCCCGGTCCTGGTTGTCATCCAGGGAGGGGAAGTGAAGTACCTTGGGGTCCAAATCAATAAATAATGGCCAAAAAAGTGTTTTTCAAGGACCTTATGATGTCACAGTAAAGTTGTCCTTTGACCTTTTGGGTGAAAAAAAGTAATCACTCATTTTATCCTATTAGACATTTGTGTGAAATTTTGTCATAATTAGCGTACACTGTCAGAAATAATGTGCTAAATTTGTACCTTTAGGTGTACAACAGCTTGTCAAGCTGTTGTATCTTTGACATTGGTTACTTATTTGTACCCTTAGGCGTGAACAAACTCACTGTCTCCTGATTTGTTTGTCTGAAAAAAATACCATTTTATTGCCAGAAAGTTGCTCCTGAAAAACAGGTCCAATATTTAATTCAGTGTTGTTGGGACCTCACCACGTGGGTGAACAAAGGAGAGGCCTACATGTAAAGACAAAAGCCTGAAACAATGAAACGGCGCCAAATCCCATNAAGCATAGTCTACAAGTTAAAATCTACCTTAAACAAATAAGGAAACAGTAAAACCTTCGAATCTAAAAGTAAAATGAATATTTTACCTAACTTTTTTTGGTATTTGGCCTAACACACACTCTCTCCTGATACTGTACCTTAACATTTAGAAGAAACGGTACATATATGTACCTTTCACTGCTTGGGAACACATATGTACCTTTTTGCCCTCAAAAAGTATTTTCTGAGAGTGTATGAATTCTTGAGTTATGGCCAAAAACATGTTTTGTAAGGTCACAGTGACCTTGACCTTTGACCACCGAACACCAAAATCTAATTAGTCCATCCTTGTGTCCAAGTGGACCTTTGTGCCAAATTTGAAGAAATTCCCTCAAAGAGTTCCTGAGAATGGAACGGACGGACGGACAGACATACGGACAGACGGATGGACACCCCAAAAACATAATGCCTCCGGCTACATGCGCCCATACAGCATTAGTGAGAATGCCATTCCGTCAGAGGGAGAATAATTGTTTATTTTTGTCACACTTTCATTATTAAAAAAGTCAACATATCAAATCCTAATCACAAATGAATCAAATCATATCGAATTGAACTGACTATGCGAATCGTTTTTGTACTGGGTTGTGGGGTGTGTATCTAAATAAGTATTGAATCGTCTGACGGGGATAGATACACACCCCTACTGACCACTGATTAGACTGACTAGAAATAGGAGCATTATAAAGCACTCCGGGATGTTTTGCTACAGTAAATGAAGGATGAAATGCCTCCACTGCATCCATTATTGTGCCACTTCCTACACCTCATTGTACGTTATTGCTCATGAAAAATATGAAAAGATGAACAGTGTGAAAATGTTGGTTGCCCTTAAAATCTGTGACCTCCAAATTTAATTTCACTCCGGACATCAAAGCAGATTAGTACTGAACATAACGGAAACATAAAAATCTGACTTTGGAAAGGTTTTCCTCAGAAGGTTTTCACGACCCAGTCACGCTGTTTGATTGTTTGTTTGGTTGTTTTGATATTAAGAAATACTGTCACATGAAAAACAGTGAGTCGTCACCCTCGCATCACAAGTTTTTCTTTCATTGTGGGGAGCATTTCCATTTTCCAAAACTGCATGATAAAACTGGTGTTGTACATGCAAATATATACAATGAACAATAAACAATCGTACTCCTTCTCTGAGTCATAATTCAGTGAAATCTGAACACAAAGACATGATACACATACTTTTAGATTCAGTGTGACTTTCACTTCCAGAGGATATCATTATCTCCAATGTCCATTGCGAAAAAACGTCCATAAATCTGCTTAGAATTTATAGAAAAAAGACGCTCCTTATACCTCCAGAATTTGTCTTAGAATCAACCCTTTTTATAGTTTTCTTCAGTATCAAAGTAATCCAGTGATAGCTGTCTGTACAGCCATGTTCACAGAGCAAACATGAACTGCTAACAGCTAATTTGGCATACTTTTATTGGTGCTAATTTGCCAAATTGTAAACAAATATAGGCAAAAAAGTTGTGGCCCACACTCACTGACTCCATGGCAACATTATACTTCCTGTTTATGTCCCCTAAAGTCCCCATATAATGGGAACTGTAGTTTCAGTGCTTGCATGATTATCCCCCAAGTAGAAGTAATACAAATAATAGTAACAGCAGTGACAAAAATTCATTAATCAAAAGTTCAGAAACAAGACAAATTATGGTTTAACGAGTAGACGGCCTACATTTTGGAGGTATTTACTGACCTTCGGCAGCTAGCTTAGCATGACTCACGGTGACCTAACACAGTTCTGCATAAGTCTCGTCCTCACAGGGAAGCTCCCCACACCTCCAGCTCCTGCTCCTGCGCCAAGCCAACGTGTACCGGACTAGCTTCTCCACTGAAAGCAGGGGGACCAAACTGATCTAAATTAATGCTCCACTGTATGAAACATCACTCTCTGGGACCAAGTTTTGATCATGGACGACTTAGTTACGTTACAGCAGAAGTAGAGACAAAGGAACTGAACAAAGTGGGGAGTTTAGTATGATACTAATTAAAACATACAGACAGGTGACCAATTTAAACAAAAACCTGAATAAACAAGTGGAGAAACAAAAAAAATGCAGATCCGGTGGCTCTGTTATGCTGTGGGGGGCATTTTGCAGGCATGGTTTGGGTCCACATGTCCCCTTAGAGCATGGTTTCTCAAAGTGCAGCCCACGGGCCAATGGCGGCCATCAGAACCATTTTGTGCGGCCCCCCGAATGTGATGAAATGCATGCATTATATTTTAATCATCCGTGGTCCATTTCAATACTTTCACTTTCAAGAGCCCACATTTAATACAGTACTCAGCTACTGCATCAAACTGCGCCCCCCCTAACAAGCATCTGCCAGGTTAGGAATGACAACTTGTAGAAAGCTACTGGTCGCATGGCAACTACTGGCACCTCGCGAGTGTCACAGAAATCACATTCTGTCATCAGTGCCAGTGCTGTTAGCTAAAGTTAGCGATTACGGTGGACAACAGCAGTTTAATGTGAACGTGAGATGGAAAAAAACGCTAGATTGTTGAGGAGAAAAGGAGGTTTCAGGAAAAATGGATGAACTCTTACTCCATCAGACCTCAGGGGGACAGATAGAATGATCTGCCTTATCTACAAACAGGTGAATTCAGTGCTCAAGGAATTTAATGTTAAACGCCATTATGAGACCAATCACAAATCCTACAACAAGTTCATGGGTGAAGAGCGCAAACGTAAGGTTGAACAGTTTGAACGAGGCTTATCAGTGTGTATTTTTCCTGTGCGGCCCTCAATCAGATGCTGGCCTCCTAAACTGGCACTCAGTCATCAAAACTTTGAGAACCCCTGCCTCAGAGGGAAGGGTCACTGCAAATCTATACAAAGTTGTTCTGAGTGATCACCTTTATCCTATGATGAAACATTTCTATCCTGATGGGAGTGGTCTCATCCCCCAATTGTAGGGCACGAGGGTTCACTGAATGGTTTGATGAGTATGAAAATGATGTGAATCATATGCTATGGCCTTCGCAGTCACCAGATCTCCACCCTTTAACACCTATGGGAGATTTTGGACCGACATATTAGACAGCGCTCTCCACCACCATCATCAAAACACCAAATGAGGGAATATCTTTTGGAAGAATGGTGTTCATCCCTCCAGTAGAGCTCCAGAGACTTGTAGAGTCAATGCCAAGGCACACTGAAGCTGTTCTGGCAGCACGTGGTGGCCCAACACCTTACTAAGACACTTTATGTTGGTTTTTCCTTTAATTTGTCACCCGTCTGTAGTAGCTGGTGTTGACTTAAGATCAAACTTAGGTTCAGCTGGTGCAACAGACTGATTACTATGCAAACTATGTATTTTGCCACTTTTTGGAGGACTTGTTGTCGAAGCTACATGCATTCATTCTCCCAAACATTCAACATCATTATTATTTCATGAGATTTCTTAATCTTTGCGAGGCACAGAGCACTTTTGCAACAAACTAAAGCCATCACTTTGCCATTTTGAACAGCTATATTTAGGAACTTCTAGTTTGCACCTTCAACACATCTAAAACTGTTCTAATTTGCTTGCTGCTCTCTTGTTTTCATCTGCAAAACCTCTGCGGGGAAGAATGGTCTTGTCTCTCTATTTAAATTGCAAAGTGATTTAAATTGTCTCAGATCTGTACATCTGTACTGAAGTGATAATCCATTTTCACCTTCTCACCTAGCAAGGGGAGAAAAAAAGGATGAAAAAAGAAGCCTCAAATTATCTTCTACACCCGGAGCTGTTGATAGGCATGGAAAGTGGCACTGCTGTAACCATACTAATTCCTCAGCTACCATGCAGTCCAGATGGCAAATCAGAGACCCCATAATAAAACATTAAGTTTAACAACATCACCGCAAGCAGCTAAGAGCTACTGCACTACACCAGTTGGTACATTAACAGCCGTGAATCAAGTGAAGCAGTGTCGGTCTCGGAGTGGTCTTCAAGCAGAGCGTCATTTTAATGGGATCCTAGGGGCCCTACATATCAAGGCTGGGGGTCGTACAGGGAAACGCCTGTTTCTCTAGGAAATAATGAGGTCATTCGGTGTATAATGAGGCAACTGATGTGGGGAGGGGAGGGGGCCAGCAAGACACGAGGGATTTCAGGCTCTACTCAACATCAATTTGTTGAAACAGGTTTTGGATTGCAATTTCTTTCCCTGTGTTTTCTCCCTCCTGTTCCCTCCTTCCTCCTCCTCCTCCTCCTCCAACTGTCTTTAACACGCTGTAATTTTGTCGTGTCATCAGTACCAGCAGGGTGTGACAACCCGCTGCTTTTAATCATTCTCAATCAGGAGGGACTGTCTCTCTCCCCCCATCTCTTTTGCCGTCTCTCTCCCCCCTTTCTCTCTGCGGGAGACAGACAAAATGGAGAAGAATGAAACATGTGCGTAACCTTTTCAAGGGCAGCATGTGAGGATGGGCTGTCCGGCTAGAAAGCACTTTAGGAAAAGAAAACCACTGGTGCGGCTAATACAGAAAAGAAGAAGAGAGGGAAAATAGATGAGGGGGCCTGAAAGCCGACTATGATGACTTCTATATATAGCCGCTGCAGCGCGTGGTGAAGGCCTGCACCGCTAAGACGGCATGCTCTTCCAGCTAAAGGGATTTCACACGGAATATGTGTGTGTCGGAGAGTGTGTGCGCACGTATGTATCTGCATGTGTGCATGTGTTTATTAGGACCAGAGATTACACTGAGCACTGCTGCCGACAAGAGGAGGAGGAGGAGGAGGAGAGAGCTGAGTAGCTGCAGGAGCTGTGGCGTCCTTAATTACAAAGCAAACAACCACAGGCCTTCTCCCTTACAGGATAAATGCTTATGTATTCCTCTGAAGGGCTATTATTACAAAACTTTTCTACTCAGCAATTTCTAATAATTAAATGTTACAAGGACCCATTTTTCTTGCCAGGATTGTATGGATTTTTTTAGGTTGTGTATTATTCAGCAAAGAAGACATCTTTTATTCTTCCAGGACTGGTTTGTTAAAGGAAGCTGGGTTGCAAATTATCCCTATAATAAATCTGAAGAATAACACATCCTGACTATACTGAATGAGAAATGTGAGTAATATTGCAATTGTGAAATTGCATGGATAAAGAAAGTGTTTCAGAAATAAACACTATTTTGCAACGCGTAAGGAGGTTAACATTCGGTGAAAGTCAGCATGCAACATGTTTTATTTCTACTTTATTTTTTTCAATGCAATGATAATGCAATAATCTATCTTTAGGCCACAGAAGATTTAAAACTAGATTTGATGTAACTCGTCCACATCTGATTTTTTTTCTCAAATGTTGTTTTTAATTTAATGTTTACTAGTTCATTCTGGCTGCTTCAGCATGCATACGCCGTAATATTAGATGTTTTTCGACACATTCACCTACTTTGAAACTGTGTACAAATCATTTCCACGGATGTCCAACTCAGCGAGTGGATAAAAATGTGTGATGTTTTTCTCCAGAATAATACTTGTGCAGCAGTACTAGTAGTACACTTACATTTTGAAAGAAGTCCCTGTCACCATTTCAGATTAATGCAAGCATGTAGTGATACAGTTTGAGGCCATGATGAGACTCAGGGGGCATCTTGCTTCTGCTTCACTGATTTCTGCTTTCCTTTCCAAAATAAAACTTTCAACCAGGCAGCCACTCTCTGAGGTTACACAGCACCCGCCTTATGTCAGTCACCTCCATTGGTGAAAAGTACCTGAGAATGGAAGCAACACTTTTTGTTTATTTGTTGGCAATGAAATTCTTGTTCTCCTGCAGGCAAGTAAAATGAGAAATGAGAAAAAAAGAATCTAAGACAAGACATGCAAAAGTTAAAATAAAGGGATAAAATATAATATATAACAGACACTACACCAGTTTTGTGTCATTTTTCTAACACAATGCTAACAGACTAATCTAATCACATAACAATTCTAAAATACTGACTTTAAGTGAAGCAATAATCACAAATAAACCAACAGATAAATCACAGCAAGATGCTTCTGCCAGACATAGCCTGCAAAATGAGACGGAAAGAAGAAATACATTTTACATTATTACAGCTTAAAGTGGCAACCTCTCCAGTACTGTGAATAGGCTAACATAATATTTAGATGTTGCTGAATTGAAAAGATTCACTTTAAAAGACAAAAGGGAAGAATTAGCAAATATCCTTATAAGAAGAAGCACTGTCAATAAAGCTATAGTGATGTTAAATAGTGAGGGAGCGCAGGAGAGAAATGAGCAGGCCATAACCCACTTTAGACACTTCCTGGTCTACACACAACTGCACGTTTGTGCATGTGTGTGTCCATTTGTGTGAAAGGGGTTCTTTTGTGGAGGGACGGGCAATAACCACAATAACTACAGTTATTGTGAAGGCAGTATTTGACAACAGAGCCCTGAACTTCCGCTGAATATCGCTGATGCAGCTCAGAAACGCCAAACACGGCACAGAGCTTTTTGAGCTTTTTTCGTCTAACTTCAGGGAGTAAAAGATGAACTTACTCCTCTCGGCTTTTGCACGACAACTTAAATGAGCACAATGGTGGGACACGGCTGCTGTTATTCACAATGCAACCGATGCAGGATAGGTTGTATGAATATGCTAGCCAAAGGGCACAAAATTTGGGGAGCTCAGGTACTTCACTGTTGGACAGCTCATACTCCCCTTGTCTCATTTTAATAAGAAAAACGTCTCCATTAGCTCCCATGGAGACTGTGAGTGGCAATGGAGGTAAATAAAAGACTCCTGATTGTGAAATAATGAGTACGCCAGTTGCTGCCTGGCAGCCGGCTGCTGCTGTCAGCAGGTTTTGAATCACTGTGAAAAGCGGTGGAACGGGGGAATAATGGGCACTATTAAAATTGCTATAAAGATTACTAACATACCCACCTACCAAACATTTCACTTGATGAAAGGAGATTGGCAGATAGGCGAGACATCCACTTGACACATTAGTTCATTATGCTCAGAGATGATATCATTAGAGCATTAACAAGGTTATATTCTCTGGGCTCACACCCACAGAGGTGAATGACAGAGAAATTACCACAGTCTTAAAATGAAGCACTGGACACTGTGTCAGTGTAAAAACACACATGGACACACAACAAAGACACACTCAAAAATCAATAACATACCCAAGTTGCTCTGGGTTTACTTGGTTGCCATCGATGTAATTCATTTACATTTTGACAGTTCAGGCAGCTTTTCCACCACAACCTACTGTATAATTCATGACTAGTCAGAGGTTTGGAAAGCATCAACAGGACACATTATACCATCACCAGTACCAGCATAATGCCTTAATTTGAACATTTCTGTGTATCCTCCGCTTTGAAAAGATTCAGTGTAAATGTACGATAAATCAATGATATGTACACATCCCCAATAGAAAGCCTGCTCTGGCTCAAAAACTGGCTGCAAAGAGCTGGGGATATGTGGAGCCTTGCTCACATACACTTCAGCCCCTCGTCTGCTTACCAACGCAAGGTCTCAAACCCAGAATCTCCAGTTAAAGGTTAGTCCCCTGGGTCATTATGCTATCGAGAGGCCCACTGTGCAAATATGTATGTTTGTGTGTATGTGTGTGTGATTGAAAACTGGACAAGAGATTTCTTACTAAGTACCAGCCTTTAGTTTATGCAGCTTCACATCTCAGATATGAAGGCCAGAGACTTGTGTTTATATTTTTGCAGACTTGGTGATGTCCATACATTGGTGGTGAGGGGTTTGAGGGTGACAGGAATGCACAAAACTAAGGCTGAAGTACTTGCAAGATACTGTTCTGTGTCCCCAGTTAGTGGCAGTTGCCATATTTGGAGAGGGTGCTGCTATCTGTACCCTTGATTGAAAGGCATGTTGGAAAAATAAAGGACCTGAAAACCAAATTTTTGCCATTGCAATTTTGCCTTCTTTTTTTTTTTTTGCCTTGAGGCTGACACTTGTGGTTTTTATTGAAATGTATTGAAAACTATTGGACAGGTTGCCATGGTGTTTAGTACACATATGAAATGTTCCCCACAGGACGAATTGTAATTACTTGGCGTTCCCTTTTTTTCATCTAGCTCCATCATCAGGTCAAGATTTCACTTTACCCAATACTTTGGTTTATGACCAAATACCTGCAAAACTAAAGCTCGGCTATACTTTCTGTTTAGCAAATGTTAGCAGCCTAATCCAAGATGACGAAACCTGCTAAACATCAGCATGTTAGCGCTGTCTTTGTGAGAATTTAGTCCAAAGCACCTTGAGCTGCTAGCATGGCTGTAGACTCTTTTTTTGACTGTGTATACGTACCAAATATTACCTATTACCTATTACCTAATATTATTGGTGCTTATTTAGTCATGAATGTTTAGTCCCCCCGTCCAATAGCAGACAAAATCTATATTTTCTAGTATGTATTTTTGTTTGTTATTATAAAAATGAGAACATTAACTTGATTATTCAGATTTATGTTGTTGATGTTCACTTTTAAGTTTAGACTAGCCTTAGAATGAGGTTAGCGTTATGGTAATATTTCCACTACATATGGTGGTGAGAGTTAAAATGAGGGGTTAGGGAATTCATCTAGTAATGTAGTAACAAGTGTGGTAATAAAAAGTGTGTGTTTGTTTTAGGACTACATATGCATGTATGCTTTTGAAAGCATTTGAAAGTACAACTCAATTCTTTCATCTAGTACATGCACTCGTGTGTGTGTCAGGTCTGTGCTGTGTGCCGAGTTCATAGGCGCCAGACCAGAGTTACTGAGAGCGGTTAATGAGAGAGTTGGCAGAGTTATTAGCAGATCGCTGTAAGTCAGTGATCTGTGTGAGAGAGGATTAGGTTCCACACGTCTTGCACAACCTCACTGGAGCCAGGAGCTCAGTCTCAGGGAAGCTCATTAGATTTAAATATGGCTGTCCAGAGCAAATAGTAGACAAGATGGATGTAAACTGCTATCATGATAATGGTGCAATTCAGACGGTCAAGCGTGAACGTGCGTGTGTGTGTTTGAGTGTAGTAGGTGTCTTTGTGTGTGCTGGTGTGCATTAAAATGAAAAATGTGGATGTACTTTGCCTAATCACCGCTTCACATTCAAACTTGATTATCTGCTGTAACAAGATGTTATTCACTCAAAGAGATAAACATAAGGTGTCAGGAGACTAATTTCGGCAAAGCCCATTGACAGTTTGTTCTCATTCAGTTTACTTGGAAAAAAAACATTCGCTCATATCACATGGGTGTTATAGTAAACTGTCATTTAAACAAAACTTGTAAATAGGACGCCTCGGGTGCTGCTGTGTTGACAGATGACTGTTTGCAAAGTCTATCTTCAGTCAAGTATTCATTTATTTGGATGTGAAATATGAAAAGTGTCGTCGCATCTCATGGGGGCTGTGGTTAAAATGATTAGGTGTTCAGATGTTCCTAGCCATGACAGTAGATACACATTTACTGAGAATATTGAGATAAAACACAAGAGACATGTTTCAGCTTTTAAGAAAGAACAATGACAGAATCCCAAGTGATAAATTACTTTCAGCAATGTCGGCTATTGAACAGCAGAAGCAGCAGGTTTGCATAAGCGGCATCTTAAAGGACCTGTGTGTAGGATTTAGCGGCATCTTGCGGTGAGGTTGCAGATTGCAACTAAATGAATACCCCTCCCTTCACCCCTCCCTTTTCAAGCGTGTATAGGAGAACCCACGGTGGCTGCCACTTCAATGTAAAAACGCAAAAGGCCCTCTCTAGAGCCAGTGTTTGGTTTGTCCGTTCTGGGCTACTGTTGAAATTTGGCGGTGCAACATGGCGGAGTCCGTGGAAGAGCATCGCTGCCTGTGAAGGGCTCATTCTGAGCTAACGAAAACACAACGATTCTCAGTTTTAGGTGATTACACACTAATGAAAACATGAATATGAATATTATATTTCATTTCTGCCAATATATTCCCCCTAAATCCTACACACTGCTCCTTTAACAAAGAAATTACAGCATAGTTAGTAGCAACAACAAAGGAGAATGGATTAAAAAAGCTATGTAGGGGCTATGTAATAAGAAACTACAGCCATTAGAGTAGGACTGGAGGAACTTCAAATGACAATGACTCTTAAAGCTGGATTTAAAGTTGTGCGTTGAAGAGCTTACTGTGTTGCTACATCGGCCACGCACGTAGTATTTATGCTGTGCCTAAGTACAGCCTCACAGAGCCAGTAGTCTTGCCATTGGATTTCGCCAACGTATGTGGAATTTTATGAGATAGAACGATGATGGAAAGGTTCACCTTGTCCCTTCACTGAATAGGAGACCACTGCTGTGCAGCTGCTGTGTTCACGTTCTTTTATTCACTGTGACAGAGAGAGATGAACACAGTTAGTGGAGGGTTTGCGGTGGAGGTAACTTTGCTAAATGTGTGTACTGAAAAGGAGCAGATAGCAGGGCCCTGCTTCAACTTGCTTAATGTTGTCTGCACTATCAAGAATCTCCACCGGCACAGCCAAATCTGACCATCTCTCCTCTTCGTAGAGACATAGCCCCGGTGTGTAGTTGTTTTTGACAAGGTGCACGTAGCCTATGGGGTAGCTATGGCGGCTACGTAGCTACACCATAATGGTTTAGAGTTCCTCTAGTCCTACGCTAATGGTTGTAGCTTCTTCTTACGTAGTTCCTACAAATATTGTGGGAATTAGTGTTCCTTTAAGGGAACATGTTTATCACTCAATTACCAACCAACCAGGCATATCCACAGTCAGTCGGTAATTGAGTTTTGTGATGAAAAATGGATCCTAGAATACAACATTCTTCAAGAATGTAGCATGGACAGGAGTTTTATTTCCTGGGGTCAGAGGTCAAGGGAGAGTCTTTTCTTGTTTAGGATTGCTGGGTGCTGCGGAGAAGGTCGTTTTACACAAGTTCATGTTCTGCTCTCACACCAAGGCTTGCTACCACCAAAGTCAGAATAAAAGACTAAATCGCACACTGAGATGGATGTTTCCTGCAGTGAGCAGTTACTATATGAAAACAAGGCCTTCTGCTTGGCGTTATGTAACACAGCGGTGAATCAGGGAGATGATGACAAACAATGCTGGGGACAGTGGTCCTGCTATAAGCCGCCTCTCTCTGCAACTCTTCCTCTTTGTGACTGTTTCTCACTTGCTCTTTCTCCCACACAGTGATCTTTTCTTCTCTCCCTGCCATTGCTCTCCCACTTCTTTTTCTCTGTCACCTCCTCCCTCTTTCTGCCCCCTTTCTTGTAGATAGCATCTTTTTAAATGCATCATGTGGCGTCTATAGTGTATCAGCATGACCTTGCAAATTTGGGTTAATTTAAACAGGTGCACCTTCATGATTGCCCACTGACTCTTTAATACAACAAGACTTAAAATATCCAGAAGACAATCAAGCTTCTATTTTGAGCCTCTAAATGAAACGAGTCTTTCGTCCCATCATTTTGTCTCCTCTATGGTCGCAGTGAAAGCTGCATGGCCAAAGTGGCGCCACGAGTGCTCTCCAAGTGTCCTAGAAAAATGAAGAATACCCGTAATTTGATTTCATCTATGTTTGCTGCAAGCACAATGATCAGCTTCACTGAACAATCTGTCACTGGCTAGCAATAGAGGCTTTGTGAACTCATGCAATATGATGTCTGAGTGCAGAAATTGTTATTTATTTACCTATTTATTAACCCAGCGTTCCCCTCTGCTGTCTTCTGGGTTTGGCACGACTACAGTTCCAGACACACAGATAATGAACGCAACATGGGAAGGCTGAAGACTAGACATGCATATGTAGTATGTGTCCTCAAGTGTTATGATTTATAACATATTCTGATTTGTGTGTGTATCCCTGCATGTAAATACGTTCGTTTGTGCGCTTTGAGCAAATATTTTCTGCATTTAGGAAGACAGTAATACCTGACCTTCAAGAGAGAAGTGTTAAAAACGAGGAAAAGAGGAGAAGGAGGGGCAGCTGGCCTGAGCGCAGTCTGATAAATGTAACCTCCTCCCAACTCTTTCTCTCTTTTTATATATATATTGGAACCAATGACCCATGTAAGAACGCAGTGCCAGCCACCACACTCCTTGGCCGTCCTTTTACTCTGTGTACCGTGTGTAAAGTGTCTTTCATTCCCCCTCCGCCCCGCCACGACTCTCTCCTCCCCCCGCCCCCTCCAAGTGAGCCAATCAAGACGTAGCGAGATAATGAATTACATAACAGCAAATTCTGTGTAATCGTTTCCCCGTCTGCCTCCGTGCCCATGGCTACGGGAACAATTAGAAAAGAGAGGGAAAGACACGACAAGATGATAGAGAGGACGCATGAGCGAGGGACGGAGAAGAAGAGAGGGCTTGAGAGCAAAAAAGGAACAAACAGCAAAAGCGAGAGAAAATAAGAAAATGAGAAAATGAGACATTTGACATTTAAAATGTCTTTATTGAGCCATTTAAAGTTCATGTGGCACGCGGAACATCTCTACTAAGAATATGGTCCACAGAGCATGGAGTATCACACACAGCAGACCATTAAACAACATGGTGTCACTGTGTCTTTATTCACACATAAAGCCAGAAGAAACTGTAGTTGTTACCAAGGTTCTGAAAGTCAAAAGGTCACTAACAGCCCCTCCTTACTCAGCAGTGTATGGTGCAGATAACCAGTTTTGCTTGAGCAAGGAGGAAATTGTTCCCTCGGGAGTAAGGAAAATAAAACACAAAACACAGGGATTAAACAAAAAACATTGCCTGCCTTGTAAAGAGCACAGCGGGAGGTGTTAGTAACTGTACCAAGTGTCATAGTTCTGTAAAAAAAAAACAGACTGCCAGGTAGGTCAAAATGGACAGGTGGGTATAGCTTGTGGGTCAAAATGTGACTCAATAGCGCCAGTGTGGATGTCAGCCTCGATCCCAAGTCCTCGCATTTTGCGGGCACAACAGACGTTATGTAAGACACTTCATAAAGCAGATCACTGCCTTGGAGACTGAAGGTGACTCCGCCACTTAATATCACAGTCTTTGCTGGCTCTGTTAACACTGGCTGACTTGACACAGAGGTCATACAGAGACTTCCTCCCAATTTTGGAACTTGAAAAAGGGACGTTGCCTCCCGTCTCTCTAAACTTTTATAGTCTTTGGAAACACTGAGGTCAGGTAAGGTCGTCTCCAATATCTCTTCTTATATTGAATAAGTCTTACATTGAAGACCTGCTGGCAGCGAACAAATCCCTCCACCACTTCTTGCTGGTCGCTGTGGGCGTGTCAACGCTCACAAGCTAGCAAGCAGCTTGCTAGTTAGCAAATACTGTGTAAGCAACCTGCGGCGTTCTCCAACAGTTTATGTGACTTTGTGCCAAGCAGCAATTTGGGTGGTCAGATGGTCAGTCCCACCTCACGTGGAATCCCACAATGCCTTGTGAAGCGATTCGCACACGTCCCATAGAAACTGAACATTGCGTTCAGTGGTTCTTCACCGCTCTGTGATTTTCCGACAAACCACCAACAAATCTCAGTTTATACCCAAACTGAGGAAGTAATTTCCACCGATGTCACCTCTTTTTCTTACCAGACCAGAAAGTGATGTAATTTTGAGTAAACCCTTCTTCACATATGCCAGAGCCATCCCTTTAACTCCCTTTAATTGGCCATAGACTGAAAAGATAAGAGATTCTTTCAGGCCAACATGCTTGTCATGTGCGGGTCTTGAAAAATAAATGACTTGCTGTCACTTTACTTTCCCGAGGAAACGGGTAAACAGACTATTTCAAGGGAGAGTCAATGATGACTACCTTTGATGACCTCTGTATCCTCTGGAGAAAAAGACCAGGAGGATATGACTGTTGCTGCTTGCCAAAGTGAATTCTGCCAGGTTTTTTAGTGCTAAAATCTGCGGCTGTGGCTCTATCGAGGCCCAGCGCTGAAGGCATCAAAGCCAGTAAATGTTTATGAAATGCTGTATGATGATACTTGGAATTACTGGCAGAATAAGCCTTTGGGTTTACCCCCTGATGTGTGCACTGCGTTTCAGCTCAACGCTGCACAGAGCAAGGGCATTATTTCCAATGGGGAGAGCGGCTGCATGAGCTATAGCAGCAAATATATGTGCAGCAAAAGTTCAACTAATTTGAACTTTGACCTCCAATACGTTGACCTGAGTCCAAAGGGATTCTAACTGACAGTAGCAATTTTACTCTTGAGAAGAATGTTGGAAACGTCCATTTTTATGTTATGAGTTACTGTATGTAACTCTACTTTCTGATCCCACCTGGACTTGGGTAAAAATATCTCACGCATGGCAGAAAATACCAGGGAGGATGAGGATACAAAGTTAGAAATTTAATATTGTGATATTTACATTACAGTGTAATCCACAGAATGCAAGTTAGCTGCGTTGCGGGATCACAGGCTGCTTTTCCTTTTGTGTGCTACTTTACGCAAACAATTTGCTCTTGCGTATTTGTTTTGAAACCACCTTTACCAGGCGTTCAAACAGTAAACAGTGCTGTGCAGAACAACACAAGGGGTTGCTTCGGTGATGGTGTGTTGTTTCGAGAAATGAGTGGGGGGGGGGTTGTTGTCTTAGCCTGTCAGCCTCAACTTAAACTTGACAGACTGGAACAAATACATTGCTTTCTGCTCACCTGCATGGTTAGCCATACTGCTCCTGAATCAGGGGACAAATTATCGGCACTCTACCACGCCGCAGTGTGATTATTGTCTAAAGGTACTCTCTTACAGTAAGAAGCATGAATCACAATAGGCCCTCATTATCATTTTCTGACTAACTGTTTGATATCCTGTGTTTCGTCTGAATAGGCTGTATTAATCATATGATGAAAGGCTTTTGCACGTCTGACTGTACAGCCTGACTAAATCTGAGGTCGATGGTTAAAAACTGAAAAATAATCCTGCAAAATGAGGGAAAGAGACGGAAATGAAAGCAGGAGAGAGTGAGAGAAAGAGGGAGATGAAGTATGAACCTGAGGAGTGAAAGCATCATCGGGCGGAAAAGGGGGAGTAAGATAAAGGAGAGGGACGGAAATGAAAAGGGTGTAGTGGAAGTAAAAGGAAGATGGAGTGTGAATGTAAAAGAGGAAAACATCGTTGAGAGGTGCAGGCTGGGGAAAAGAAAGCGAGGGATGTGTAAAGACAGAGACTGAAAAGGAGAGGAAGGAGGATGGAGACACAAGGAGGGCTGCATTAGCGGCTTCAATCCACAGTCAGTGGAGTGTGGACGGGTTCAATAAAAGCTGCGTACTGTAGATGCCAGCAGAGGCTTGGGCTGGACAGAAAAGCTTGACATTGACTGGGTGACATCAGACTTTAAGCTTGTGTAAAGGTGTCTGTGATATTGCCTCGGCTTGACTGCCTCTGACAGCGAATGCAAGAGAATACATTCAGAATAGCAATTAGCTGCTTGATGTACAGTTTTATGTGGTGTGAAATTGGGTTTTTCAGGTGTTATTTCTCCCTGCATTCACCATAATTTACTCAAGGACTGTCACACAGTGCAAACCAGCTGCCAGTCTCTTAATTGGGAAAATTCAGCAGAGGATGGCGTAATATACTCGAGTGTATATGTATTTTTATTTCCTGCTTACAGTGACTCTGCCGGTTAGTCAGGCATGCATGACACAGAGCAAAAATGCCATCCAATTTCCTTTTTTCGACAGGAAAAGGCACCTCACTATCAAACATCTCTCTGAGCCTGTCAAAACAGATTGCTCTGACACACTGGTTTGACACAAGCAAGGGCACCATCCACTCCTCAGAGAGGTTTGGTAGAAGATACAGAGACGTAGAGACAGACAGCGCTCATAAAACCTCCATTCACTGACAAACCCGATACCCCATAGGAGAAGATGCTGACAAATTGACATATAACTTTACTGTATCTGTCGGTATTTCTCATTTTCTGATGCAATAACCCTCATGCAGTACACACTGCCAGACAGCAGAGATAACACTCTTTCTGACACCCGTGGCCTTTTGTGATGGGTATAAGTCAGTTAGATAAATTAGGCACACTTGCACATGCACACACGCACACAGGCACACATCCTCATACGCCTCATTCTGCCTATGTCATCAAATGTGGTGTTAAATTCGTGCTCGGAGCAAGAATACACTCTACCTGTCACCATGGCAGCTGCGTGGGGTGATTGCAATCACACAATCAGCGGAGGCTCATGGGAAATAAGCTTGAAAGAATGAGCTCTCCTGAGAAACAGAAAAGACAGACAGAGGAAGCGAGAGATAGAGAGAGAGAGAGAGAGAAAGAGGGAGGAAGACGGAGCGAGAGAGAAAAGAGCTGAACAGAGACAATGGAGGAGGGAGAATCAGAGTAACCTTTTGTCTGCAGTTGACGTGAATAAAGTATTGACTTTGCATGTTTGCCGCTCGTCAGCATTTGAATACCACTCCTCCTGGCAGGGAGAAAATGCATGCATGAATAGCATGAATTAACGAACATAAAGCAGGCTAAATTAATAATGTCGCATTTCATAATGCAAACTCCAATGAGCAGGCAGTGGTGCAATGTAACAAGTTACAAGTTACAGTTTGTAAAGTACATTCACTTAAGTGGTGTACTTTTTAGGTACTTCTGCTTTACTTGAGTATTTCCATTTTCTGCTACTTTGTACAAAATCCAATCCAATATATTGTTAAAGATCAATGTCTGGGAGTTGTTAGCAGTTCCACCAAAGAGAGATTTTTCCTCTAAACTTCTTAAATGGTTTATTCTAGACAACTGAGGCCAAAAGAGGAAAAATTATCCATTATTTTACAAAAAAACAAAGATTAGAAAAATTAAAAAATTAAAAACTGAATAAAAATTTGTGAAGCAAAACTTTTTCTTTCTTTCCCACCCCCTTAATCAACTCACTGCCCTCCAGATTTATCTTTATCAGAGCTAAAATAAAGTGAATACTGGACTTCCATTCGCCAGGTGGACAGAACTCCAAATGAATGATAGTGTTGCTTGATGTGTAATAAGCAACTGTTTGCTTATTAAAGTTTGGCCATATCAACTTAAAAGGTGATGATATGTAATGTCCCAACTTTCGGCTGCCCCCAAGTGGACAAAAATATCAGTTATTGCAGGTTTAAGTAGGACTTTTACTTGTAATGGAGTATTTTTACAGTGTCATAGTGATACTTTTTACTTGAGTAAAGGCTCTGCATACTTCCACCACTGCGAGCACGTGAACCACACCAGGAATGAAAATGAAAAGCCAAGAAGTGGCAGGCAACTTACTAATGGACAAACAAAAGCCCTTGAGGCCTGTTTTCTAAAAGCACCCATAGTCCGCGGAGCCCCTGGGTGTAGTTTGTTTCACCTGCGGGGGGAAAAATGGCAGCAGAGTTCCCTGTGGTACAGAGCTCCATCCTGGGGGCTTGGAGGTGCAGGCTTGCTTGACCTGCCAGTGGAGGATTGCGGGATAATAAGCTCTCTGAGTTATCGGGCGGGATGTTTTTTGTAGAATGTAAAGGCAGCAGAGAGGTTTTAAATTCATTCCTGGAGGAGACAAACTCCCACCTGACCCAATCTTTTACAATTCCATGATGTAACACTCCTACTTATGCCCTAAGCTCATATTTCTCTTCTCCTTTCCTCCCTCTTTTATATCTCTCTCTCTCTATCCCACCCACTCTGTCTGCCTCTCTCGTACATTAGCCCTCTGTGGGAATAAACTGAATGAGTGAACCTGACTGTTTGAGTGAGTCTACAGTTCAGCTCATTCCCCCCTCCATATCGCTACACATTAGCCTCATTGCGTTTCCTCTCCCTTCCTTCCCCTCTGGGCGTCAAATTAGCCTTTACCCCCCGAGCTGCTGTGAAACATGACAACACGGTTCACCCCTTCACCCGCCCGAGCCCATCTCCCTGTCATACTCCTCATTCCCATGAGCCCTGTATGTCCCCGCCTCACCTTTCACGACCCTGCCCTCCACCTCTCCCATCGCTCTGTCTCTCTCTCTGTCTGTCTCCAGCAGCTACCCCCAGCTGCACGAGAGAGAGCCATATTTAGCATAAGCTGTGGAAAATGAAAATGCTCTGTTGGAAGATGCCATCGCTGTGTGTTAGTGGGTGAAGTTTCAAGCTGGGGCCAGGGGTGTGTGTTCTCGCAACTACACAGCTCACACCGACCAGATGCTCCACGGGGGGAACGAAAGAGCAAGCGTAGCAGTTTCACAGCACCGCTATTACTTCACGCTTCACGAGATGAAGATGAAGAGGGAGGAGGAAGGAGAACTAGTAACACATAGTGCCTTTAGAGAAATGGAAACCACAACAATGCTGTAGATCAGCACGGCTCCTGTGCAGAGAAAAAGCCAGCCAGTTCGCCTCTCTGTGGTCATATGTCTTTCCATGTCTTACTTTGTTAGCCACTCTAAGGAATCCTGGACATCTCTCAGTAATTTATCCCGCAAAACTAAAGAAGCAGGTCTGGTTTGACAGAAGCTGATCCTCTCTCTCACCCTGAGAGCGGTATAGGACCATGCCTCTCAGTGACTGACTGTGAGACAGGTTCTGTCAGCCACAGCACAGTCAATAGAAAGTGCAAGCAGAGTGAAAATATTATGGCCCCAGGCCTGCTTTTCCTCGCCCTGCAGTACACCCAGGTTATCATTGCCCAACAAAAAAAAAAACGATAAAGATAATCTCTAGCACTGTGAATACTGGGGAGGAACATTGAGGCCAAAAAAAAACCCCCAGCCAATTCCAGAGAGTTAATTAGGGTTCGGATGACTGGCTGCAGAGGGTGTGGATGAGCAATGTGCTGCTCACCGATAAAGACCATTGGCCGTATTTATTGTTGTTTCCTCAGCCATTTTGCTCCCCAAAAAAACTCGTTCTCAGGCTCGGTTCGGTTAATGATTGCTGATTGCCTGATTGTTTCATTAATCCGATTACTGGCCAAACTGTCTCTTATCTCAGTTTGGATAGGACATTACAGGAAAGAGATGCATGTTATCTTGCTGGGGCAATGGTAATTGTGCATGCATGTGTTTCAAACTTGCGTGCAAAATAGATTATTTAGAACATAAAACTCCAAATAGTTAATTAGAATTATAAAACAAAGGCAATTCCTCGGGGGTCTTCACAGGTTGTTTGGTTTTGTAGACCGGCAGTTATCCCCCCTGCCAAACACAATCAAAGGTCAGAATATCGACACAGTGGACAGTTATAAGTACCTGGGCACTATTACTGACAGCAAACAAAGTTTTGATGCCAACACTGACTCAGTCCGTAAAAGTAGCAACCAGAGACTTTATTTCCTGCAAAAATTAAATGTTTTTAATGTAGACAGAAAAAATAAAGTCGTTAATATTATTTTAATACTACTACTCCTACTACTACTACTACTACTACTACTACTACTGATAATAATAATAATAATAATAATAATAATAATAAT
>NTHP01000789.1:114506-159949 GCA_003416845.1 Oplegnathus fasciatus
GCCGTCATAATTACTACCGCTGCTAGAGGGCTTTGCCACTTCAACGTAAACATATGTTGTTTTGGGGCACTTACTGAAAAGACTGATGGAGGACGGCCTCGTATGTGAGGTAACCAGTACATCTTCCTTTCATCATTCAGCAGCACATGAAATCCATGTGAGCCCGCTGCTGAGAAGTTTATCTGTGAAATTGCAAATTTAACTTGATTGTTTCCTGCATCTCAGTCTTTGGTCTGCTGTGTCTTTATGTGTTAAAAGTCTTCTGTCGTATTTTTAATGTTTTCTTTTTTATTTCCCTTGAAGGGACAATAAAGTAAAACTGAGGTAAATTCAAGCAAAGTGGCACTGCTCTAGGATGTCTCTTCACCCTCCACACATCCAGCACATCAACAGTCAGCACTAGTAACCTTCCACTCCAAGTCTTTATCACCACCACTTTTATATCTCTACAAGATGTTTAAACCTCTTTCTTTACCTTTTATTTGTGTTTCTTTCACATACACTTTGACATGAAAGTTGGGTTACGGCTTCCAAAGCATGCAGTTCCACTCAATCTAAGTCGAATGTAAATTTCTAAAGTATAAAATGCCATAACAGAAATGAAAAGAGAGGTTGGAAACACAAAAAGGTGTGGTGATCTGTAAATATAAATAAAACTGCATTAACATAAGACCCAGACCAAACTAAATGTAAAGCCCAGTCAACTCCCCCTCACATAAAGCTTGTTCTTGACATTTAAATCCCCCTGTGGCTTAGAGGGGGTCTGCAGGTCTTTGTCATTGCAAGTGATGTTTCTATTGACTCTCCATTCATACTCCAACTGGCCCTCTCACTGGAGCTCTAATCAATGGATGCTAATGCCTCTATTATAATCCATGCTCTCAAATTAAGGTTGCATTGATCAACAGGCCTTGGGTTGCTACAGTGTGGAACTGCGTGAGGGACTGGATGGAAATTTCTGTTTAAAGCAAACAGGAACTCAGAAAGGCAGCCAGAGAGGTTGGCGTGAGAGTAATACAGGAACTGAGTGTATGTGTTGTTTTTCTCCAAACTCAATCTTTAATTTGTAGCCTTTCCCCGAGGTTTTTAAGTATGCATTGTTGCTATGGGTTTAGAGAGGGTGAGAAAATGCATCATGCGTGTCGATCAAAGGTGTGCTGGATTTTAAATACCGCTGAGCTTTGGGGCGCTCAGTGAAGAAATTGCTGCAGGTGTTTTTTGAACAAAACAGAATTGCATCAGTAAGCCTGTTTGAGCATCGACATGCGCCTAGTTTTTCTTGTGTGTTCAGGACGAAATACGAAATGTGGATTTGGACGTACAGGTACTGCAGATCAACGCTGAAGCTCTGACCTGTGGAGGTGCACTTTGCCCTCAGTGTCTCTGCCCTTCAGCTACAGTCAGATGTGATAAAGTCTTTATTATACCAACAGTATTGTGCAGGGACAAAACCGAACTTTTGCAAAATGAGAGCATGTGTGTCTCAAAGTGTTTTGTGCCAAGGTTCATTTGTAGACTCTTCACTTTTGCGTATGAATATGTGCTGTATAATCAACCAGATAATTGTTGTCATAAGGGAAGAGAGCAAAAGATAGCTGTTACTATGGAAATATAAAGTAATGAACACAAGGTAATATTGTTTTCAGCTACCTAACTAGAGTCTCATTTGTGTGACAGAGCAGTAATTCCCATGTGTTGATATTCATCATTAGAACTCCAGGTGTGATTAGATAAATACATGATCCTGTTTTGTTTTTTACCATGCTCTGTCAGACAGCCAGTCTTGCTCTGCATCTGCCTCCTGTCTCTCTCTACCCTCTGTGCTCTGATTTTCTCTCTCTTTCACCTGGAGGCCTGTAATTTATACAGCCACTCAGCTTCCTCTCCATTTCAAAGGCTGACCAGGGCAAACACACCTAGCAAATGAGAACAAAACATGATGGAGTAGTCAGAAATACACAGTGACAGGGACAGATGTCAGCGATACATCTGTGGACATTTCACTTGCAGAACAGACTTGCAGAATATAGAAGTCAGTGTATCAGATAACATAGTGTAAAACCCCCTTTCCATTTGATACTGTACAATACAATAGTACATCAAACAATACAACTGCATATCTTTTAACACAATGTGATGCAATGTAATACAATAACATATAACATAATGGAATAATACAAATGTATTGTATCTCAGTCAAGAAACCTTGACTATTACAGACATTGTCTGCTGTGAAAAAGGCTTATTACCACTGGTAAAGTAAGAAATTTTACACAGTGGCTTTAAAAGACAAATGAAAACTGGGGTAAAGGGCCCTCCACACCTTTGTACACCCACACAGATGTTGCTCTATTTTAGCAAATGACTACATGTAATGTATAAGGGGTGACTAGTGACAAACCAACAGATAATTATTGTTATTTGTCGCAACGTCATGTTTGATTCATTCTCATCAATGTGGTTTCCAGCAGCAACAGGCAACTGTTTTCAGCTCAAAAGCTCTGGTAAACCACTGTAAGCTACCTGCTGTTGGTGGTCAACAGACGGACACAGTTAGCAGCTAAAGAGCCAGTTTCGAGAGTTGGTGGAGACCAAAACAAGCTAAAGGGAGAGTGAATATTGGACTTACATTCTTCAGGTGGCCAGAAACACGACACCAAGAGAGTACTAATGTTGCTCCGTGACATAAGCAACCGCCTGACATTAGCTATATCCATTTTCTAAAGTGATAACATGTCAGTGCCACGTTTATAGCTTGTTCTACTGCCCCCTTACTTCTACAACATAATAATGGGTAGGTAATTCCAGTGAGGTTCTGATGCGCTAACTATGACATGTGGCTACACGGCCTGAAACAACCCAAAATTATAGGAATTCTCTTTAGCTTCTCTTTAGACGGCCCCAATTCTTGTATTACCACCATTATCTCACAGTCAAGATGCTTGGTCCAACCCTAAATTACATCTTCCTCTCAGGCTTGCTAGCTGCTCATTTCCACTTCCGTCTTTCCATTCTTCTCCCTTTTCTCCCTCTATCTTTCTCTCACACTCTGCCTTTTCCGCGGTGACATTAATTACAATGAGGAGCAAGCGATGGCACTCATTGCTCCAGCATTACAGCGGGCGTATTCAGCAAACGCACAGCCTGATGAAGTGTCCGCATGACGCCGCACCGTGATTTGTCACTTATTTCTGCCGCAATGCTTGGGCAGATAACTCTTATTCTACACCACTTACTGCCACGGCATGTCTCACACATGCAGAGAGGTGAATGTGCCAGGCTCAGTGTGTGTGTGTGTGTGTGTGTGTGTGTGTGGAATGACCTCAAACGATGTGAGGATGTGAACTCAAAGAAAATGTATATAACCATTTGAATGGTATGTTGCACAAAAATATGAGTTATGTTATATGAGAAGCAACATTATACACATGAGTGGGCTTTTGTCAAATGTGAAGACACATATCTATTATGTGTATGTGTACGTGCTTGCGGGCAATAAGCATGTGTATGCAGCCCAGTTGAGTTGTTCTGTATTTCTCGGGCAAAAGCTCAAGGCAAATGCTTTTCTCGTACTGTGAGCCAATTTACACTGACTTTGTGGGTTTTTATTTAGAGCTTAATGCCAGTGAGTTCCTTCATACAGAGTCAAAGATGTTTCATCATGTCATATGGATGGGAAATCACAGAAGGAGTAGCCACGTGAATGCACGCCTTTACAAGTGAGCGTAAAATCTGTAAAAAGATATAACGGATCTCATAGTCAGTTTTTCTGGCGGCGTTTAGGGAGAAGATGGGGAAAAAGTGAAATAAAAAACAGGTGAGATCTAAAGGGAGTTCTGACAGAAACAGAGGCAGATGGACAAAACAAAGAGAATGAATGAGACACTGGTATGAGTGAAAAGAAGCAAAAGGGACGTAGACGCACAAAACCGATTGAGAATCAAACGAAATGATAATAAGAGGAGGAAAGACTAGCGTAAAAAGAAACGTGTGCTTTATCAGTTTAAATTAGTCTGAACTCAAAGATGGCAGGAGAGTTTCTAATCCTTTCTCCCTTAGGCCTTGAATCACCTGCCATCCACAAAGTCACCGTCCATCCCACAGGAAAACACTCATTACAGGCTGCCATTACGTTTGACTGCATCTCTCTCCATAACCTTGAAACACTGTTCACTCAGCCAAAAACACTTCAATCCAGCGGGAGAACCGGGTCAATTGAGTCAATGTCGAGTGACTCCTTTCTCCCAAAGGCACAGCAATTGACATGTTTTGGGGGGTTTTTTTGGTTAGAGAATGTTACAAGGACGAGTGTTGGTATATCACATGGAAACATAAAGCGGTGGCCGTAACTACTGTATGTGCATTGATCTCAGGAAAGCCAGCCCAGGGAGTGAAACCTCAAATGGAAATGGTGCCTGGCAAAAGATCCTACAAAGTAAATGTCCTTGAAGACTTGTCCTTTATGATTGTTATATATACTGTGCTATGGTAGTGTTTGTCATTTAAAGTCCAAGGGGAGAAATTAGTGGTATATTTTCCATTTTCTACTGTCAGTGTAGAAATGAAGAAAACTTTCCTCCTATCTCACCAGTTCTTTCTTTCTGAGTTCACTTTTACTGCGGTTTTCTTGCTTGATGCAGTTATTTGTGAGATTTGGAGATCAGTTGGGACATAAAACCTAGACATTTTCAGGGAATCATTGCACCATTTTTCGCCTCTCATAAACAATTTCATACTTAAAACAGCCTTGTCGTTAAATAATTGAAAGAACACCTCTCGGCTACTGCCAGTTAAAAATATGTGTATCTTGTTTTGAAATGCACCACACATTACTCAAATTTTTATCTCATATAGCAGCAAATTATGTTACCGAATTGCATTGGATGTGACTTTCCACATCTGCAGTGCTGACCCCTAATAATAAATCTAATCTGCATTTTTCTGCTACTTTATTTGTAATGGAAAGTATAGCAAAAAATACAGCAGGGAGCAACTGATGTCTAGGGAAACAGATCACAGAGGAGGGGAGCTGTAGCTAATTTCATGCCTTGTATTTTTCTGTCATGCATGGCTAATTCACGGTTCAGGCCGGCATGATGAAATGCGCGCCCTGTGATCCCCCACAGTCCCCCCTCGCCCGGGCCTCGAGTGGTGGAGCCTGCTCTATCTTTATGTGGGGAGGCCTTGCAAATCCATATTACGGTTTGCTTTCATACAGTGCTAATTCAGAGAGAGCCCGATAAAACCAAAGGGGAGACAGTTGTGGCAGTTCCATTTGGGTTCGCTACCCTTGACTGCCTCTGAGATGTAAATGACTATCTACCCCCACCGTCCAATGTGCCTGGTCTTGCTCCATTTGTAATTTAATACCTTTGACAGAATGCAATAGTTGGCTGAAAAAATATATAGGAAAAATCCTCTTCATCGTGCTACAAAAATAAAAGACCTTTTTAACGGAATAGTTTGACATGTTTGACATAACATGTTAATTACTGAGCATGCTGAGCTTTTGGCAGATTTTTGTTACCTCTGGACAGAGCCAGGCTAGTTTTTTCCCTCTGATTCCAGTCTTTTTGCTAAGCTAAGCTAACTGACTGCTGGCTCCAACCACATATTTATTGTACAGACGTGAGAGTGGTATACATCTTCTTACCTAACTCTTGGAACGTCGGAATATTCCTTCAAAAGAATCCAACATTTTTATCATATGCATTTCTCTAAATAATCAGTCAACATAAAGGTTTTGGACTAATGATATTACCGAGGATATTACTTGAGTTGCATGTGCCAACATTCTATCATTAAACACCAGCTCTACACGGTGGAACAAACTCTGAATATCGCAGCTGTGTCCCTTCTTCCTCAGGAGACGACGCCAGCTGATCTGCTACCAGGTACGTGTGGGGCACAGCTGCACATCCTACCTCCCGTCTCCTTTACCTGTCGAAAGCAGTTAGGGCGGAGTGGCCCCATCGCACCACCCGCTACCGAAACATGTCGTCTGGTTGCTGTGGAGAATGCAGCTGTCCCTAGGTGAACCTCCCCAGCACTTACTCTAATAATGAGGTCCATTTCAGAACACTGTGGCTGCCTGTGGTGGGGTAGTTAAGGGCAGAGTTGAGGGAGCATGGGCAGAGGGGGGTGAACGGAAGAAATGAAGATGGAAGGGAAGTGCGGAAAATTGGGGGGTGGACCACCTCGGGGAACCTCCATGCATAAAGATGAAAGCACAGGGGCCAACGTTGCTCCAACAAATCAATCAGACAGTGGTTGGAGGGCGCAGCTGTCCTGGCAGTTCCCCAACTGTGACAGGAATATGTCCCACATACAGCTGTGTGTGTGTGTCTGTGAATAGATATGTGTGTATGTCCACTGACATACATAGAGGAATTATGCACCCCACCACATACAACCATACTAGGTTTTCTACAACAGCTTCTACAAGCTCTCTGTCTGCCCTGTGAGCCCAAAGTGCTGCATCACCTGACTTTCAGTCCCTTTTTCTCGAACTGAATTGCGCTACCTTCACCGAACACAAAGCAGAAAATGAGGCTGAACTGCCGCTGCTTAAACTTGCCTTTCAAATCCTTCGCCTCACTTGAGGGCTCTGTCTCAAATCTGGAGCGATACATATCTCCACTGCTGGAGACGCTGCTGCTGCTGCTGCTCACTATCAGCACTCTTCATCGAGCGACATGCTCTGGAGATTAGCCCTGTGCGCTGCTGTTCCTACTAGCACCGCCTGCATCTCCCCTTCCCCTTCTCAAGGTCACACCAGCGCCGAGCACCACCGCCACGTGTGCCAAGGCATGAACGCAGCATGAAATGGGGTTTATCAGAGAGCAACTCCGTTTACTTGTTTATTTGAACACACGCAGCAGGTTGAGTAATTGCGTGAAAAAGGCCATCGATGTGTGCTGAGAGCATTTTAATTAGCTCTCCTTCGGCCCTCTCAACAACAAGCTGTCTCCGAATGACAAAGCAATTTTGCGTCGATTAGGAAATTAATGACTTCCTCTCCAAATTGGGAGGCCGATGATGGGGCTGCTGATGGGAGCCCTCCTCCCTCCTAGCGCCCTGAAAGGGATGCGCACTGTGCAAGTTGGAAGAAGTCCAAACACAGAAGAGGGAATAGCATCTCAGACAGGCCGCCTGCTGATGCAAAGAGGCCCTGACTGGCCGCTGCTGGCTCCCTCTCTCTCACCCTCTGCTAATGCTTTCTCTGACATTCACACAGAGCTGCGCACAAGCACACTCACACAGAAAAAAAACATACAGTCGCCTACAAAGCTACGGCATCATCTCGCCATTTCAATGTCTGCCTCTTTCACATGCAAAACAGATGCAGTGTAGTAGAGCTGAGAGTTGTGGAAACACCTGCGAGCATCTTTGTTGTCACTTGGGAAAGTGGATGTGCTTGGATTTGTGTGTGAATGTGTGTGTAGGAGACTGACAGCCCAGCTTTGAGTGGTGCTGCCATCTAGTGGTGAATACATGAACTGAAAACCACACTGCGTCGGATGTGGGTGTATGACATGGTTCACTCATCATATAACAAGCCGATGGGTGAATAAGCGCTTTGCTATATCACATACTCATCCTTTAGTTTATGAAAAAGGGGAGCATGCAATGCAATTAAAACAGCATTCCTATATTACAGAATACTTCTACATGATATTCAATTTGGCTAATATATTGTTCAGTCTAGCCACTGCGTCTAGATGAAAGAAAGTGTTTAACACATGATTCACAACCTCAAAATGTGTAAATGTGTTCATGCTGTTTGCATCACTGCGTAAACTACATGGTCATAAACACTGAATCATCCGTTCTGCTGCAGACCTAATCATCCGTTCCGATGACCTAATTATGTCCATAAGACAAATGTAGGCATGTTTTTTTAATAAAATAGCTCAGTGAAACCAAATCAGAATGACTAATTACTGGTACGCAGAGATGAAGAGAGAGGTTTTTACATCATGCAACATGCCTCCCCCACCCCTCCTCCTCAGGGCTCCCATATCTGCTCACCCTTCCTTTAGATTAAAGACTCCACTGGCACTGCCTGCAGTTTATTTAGCCCTCATAAGCTGTGCGAGCCCTCCGCTGACCTTGTTTGGCCCTGTCTTTCTCTGGACGCCATCCTGGTGCTGGCAAAGAGGAGCACTGAGCAGGAGTGCTCCACTCTGGGAAGGCCAGATAGCATGGCCCCTGGCTTCAACAACACTGGGTTAAGGTCAGTGGTAAAGGTTAAGGAGAATTTAGCAGCCATTAAAACAACTTACAGCTTCTCCCAATCTGCTCCCGCTTCTCTTAACCTTTCTGTTATGTCGTTTTTGTGTCCGTCATCTTTTTACTTTTGCTCTTTCTCAATTTTCTCCCTCTTTTTTGACCGTCCGGGGATTTTTCAACCACATATACTCAATAAAAATCCCAACAGCAGTGTAACCAAGAAATTTATGGGTAGAATGACAGTCTGTGAACACTAATGACCAGTCAGGAATAACGAGCCAGCACGTACAGTAGCTCTCCATACCTGTCTCCTGGATTTACGAATGATGTTTGGCCCGATATACGGGAACACACATCCATGTAATTCAAACTGATTCCCTTCATCAAAACAGCTGCAGAGGGGAACAGCAACGACATTCACTGTGTAACCATATTTGACAGGTGAGGAGTGAATGGACTCAAACTAATCTAAGACCATCTTCCTGCCATCTATAATCTAAGGTGAGACAGGGAAGCTATGCGAGACTGTTAAATCAGGTGGAGGTCTGCAGTGCAACAATGAATAAGCAAAGTGCCACTATAGCATTGCTTCACTTTGTCAAACATGCTGTGGCTCATGCAGTAAACGTCCTCTCGAGTATCTCAGTTTGTGTGTGTGCATGTATATTATGAATGCATGCGAATCTGTGTGTGTGTGTGTCTGTACGCGTGCATTCACCAGACTAGGAACTGGCAGGCTGCTGACCCACTTTGAGTTGTTTTCATTTTTCATTCACTCCCCATGAGCAGCCACAAGGCTCTTGCTTTCTCTCTTTTTTTTCTTCTTCTCTTCTTCCCGTTCTCCTCCCAGTATTTACCTGGTAATAATTGTGACATGAATCATTTCCGACAGGGAGGAGAGAACAAACTCCCGCTACAAAAGCCGGGGAGAGGAAGAGAAACTTTAGTTTGATTCCCACAGCTCCAGCAACTGATGAGTTTACAAGTGCTCCCTGTGTCTCCGTGTTTACCTTTTGACTGATTTTATTGGAAGACATCGGCGACTGAGGTGGGCAGGGCACACAAGATGCTGTATTCAGGGAACAGACAATAACTTTGTGTTCTTTTTGTATTCTTTTTTTTTTTCTTCAAATGAAGATTGTGATACAAAGATAACAGTACAGTCATAATATTAAATGAGTTCTCCTTCATGCAGGCATTTCATTCTAACAGGACTGTAGATGTTAGACTAATGCCTAATGGTGGATGTCCACTGGTATTGTATGGCATGAGAGAGCCCTGCACTGATGTGATATGGAGATCCTCTTGGATTTGCTCTCTCTGGACATGTTCTTCAGCATCTCTATCTCTGATGCTGTGCCGTGATTTAATTGGTTGACAGAAGCGTGAGTCTCATGATGCTATCATCCTTCTCTGGTGGGAAGGGATACCCACCATGTTCTATTGGCCACGGTGAAGGCACAGTGTTCAGTTTTATCAAAAGAGAGGGAAGGGGAGAGGCTGGAGGTGCTGTCTTGATGGCTGCAAGGGCCAACAAGGCATTTGAGGACTTTTACCTATGCTGCAGCCGGTTGCCAAATCCTAAAAGTTACAACCAGGTGTTGAGATGTTTCTGAGTTGTAGAACAGTGTGTGTGTGTGTGTGTGCCTGTGTGTTTTTTTGCTCAGCTCACGGTGTACTATTCAAATTTGGAAGAGTAATCACATACAATCTCTCACAAGGAAATAACGATACAGTAAATGTCATCCCCAGCTATTTTCAGACGTTTAGATTAGTTCAGGTTTAATTTGGTTCACTAAAATAGACCTGAAATATGCTTATTTTTATTCCTCTGTTGTGCTGAAGCCCAGGAGGTTCCTTCATTTTGCATTTCAGGGAATTGCCTACAAGTGCAACGAGATATTATTCAGCTTCCCCCTATTGCCCACACCTCTCAAGTGTGAACACAGCACTTGCTTTTACCTGTTTATTTGATGGTTCATGTAACACAGGATTTACAATGAACCGGAAGAAAGCAAACAAGTGTTATAATGTGGGTGGGGGTGGGGGGGTCAGGATCTACTGCATGACATGTATGCAAAGTTTTGCTATAGGTGGAGGTTGGACATCGCAGACACTGGTAACCATTCCCCCACCTGTACTAGAGGAACATTTCTGGAGGCTGAGCCCTCTAACAAGCTTCCCCTGCTAGTAAATGAAGAACACACCTTGCTGTGTCTGTCTGCATGAAGTAGGCCTATTTACAATTTAACAATCAGTTTAAAGGGTGAATGATGACTTATTAAGGATGATGCTTTTGCGTCTGTTGATCTTGCTCTCCTCCAGTCTGATCTCTCTTTGATGCAGTCCCTCTGTGCTCCACAGTGACACTGGAGATGGAGCATGTGATGACAATGAGGTACCGCAGAGAATGTGTTATCTTCCTCAGCTCCACACACTTCTACCGCTGGGAGTGTTAACATAGCCAGTAGCCCTGCTACCTCCATGTCGACTCGCATCAAAGCCCTCTGCCACAAGCACGTGGACGCCCCCTATCATTGTTAGTCCGCCCTCATGATGAGGACAATAAAAAAACGTTTTCCTTGTTGTCATGGTCTGACCTTAAGCTGATGAGTGTATTCCACTAAATGCTGCTTCTTACTCAAAAGAGAATTAGCCTTGGCCTTAGCCCTTGTCTTTTTTCACAGGTTATATATGTCATTCATTGGATTCAGTTCAATCAACTAATCAGTAAAGCTGCTGTTAGAGGAATATGACATAACCATTGTTTAACATTTTTCAAAAAAATTTAATTCAAACATCCCCCACCATGCTCAAGAAAACTCAAAAATCTAAAGCACTGCTTCTAAACTCCCTGGAGGGTGATTTCAGTTGAGTGGTGAAACGATGCCCACTCCATCAGTCATCCTACAGCAAATCCAGGGAGGGGCAGACAGAATGGTATAGAGCTCCTCAATGCCAAATGCCAGGCACGGTCGAAAAGAGAAGCACCCAGATGATTGGGTTTATTAAAAGCTTTCTTGTCCCGTGCCACAGCGCGGTGATTGATCTCCTTTGACGTGTCCTTTTACCCCATGTCACATTAATAAACTACGTCTCTGCTGAGAGACTGACAGACTGCCTCCTCCTCCGAGAAACAGGGAGGGAGAGGAAGGAAGAAAGATGGGAAGAGAACAGAGACAGAGGAGATAGGGAGAGGGAAAAGATGCAGACACCCAGATAAAAGCATTAGCATGGAAAGGAAGAAAGAAAGAAAGAAAGAAAGAAAGAAAGAAAGTCACTTTTATTGCTGATCATTATGGCAGGAGAGCCTGAGTCAAGAAATTCATCACATTCATCATAACAGTAGGGTCTGTTATGGCGACATTACATAATTCTCCTATTCCATGGCAAAACTCATTTTGCTAGCTTTTATGTTCTTATTCTGTTTAGTAGTCTCAAGTGAAACGTATATGCATTACTGGCAACTGAGACTAGAACAGCTTGAGGGTTTCTTTGTGGCCATTTTACACTGGATAATGTCGGCTGGCCTTCCTGCTTATGCTGCTTCATTGCTCTGTGCGTAGAACCAGGTAGAATCAGTTAGTGCTGACAAAAACAACCAGAAAAGTCCGAGCGCTACAGGAGTAACCCTGGTGTGAAGGACTGGAATCAACCAAGTGGGAGATTTAGAAATAAAGCAACTTGCTGTAAACCAGCAAAAATTACTGTTAAATTTGTCGGTTCATTCTTGCATTTACAAAACCTCCCAAACACACCACAGTCTCATAGACATACAGTATGTCTGCTCTGGCCAGCTAACATGACACATAAATTCCAGTAAGAAAGGGCAGTTAGTGGCAGTAACAGCGCTAATTGAAACTACACAGTTAGCTCATGACGGCAGTGAGAAATGATAAAAAAAGGAACATTAGAATAATAGAGATTCCTGCTGTTTGCACACAGGAGCCCCTCTCATTGTGGATATTCTATTAGTAAAGTCAGCATTTATGAAATTCTCCCAGTTTCTAATTAATTATTATTATTATACTATACGCTAGATATGTTAGGTTTGTGCAAAATCTCATACTGGACTCTAATAAACACGCATCCAACTGATCACAAAAGAACTGATGATACTGTAAACGTTAGCAATACTGTACTTATTGACAGCCATAAACAGTAACAGTGTGAGATGTCTAACCTTGAAACAGCTGTTTGTTCCAGTTTTTGTGCAAACTATCCACCATCTTATTAAAATCCAGAGCTCTGACCAGATCACTACATGATAATATCTAATTATGCTCTCTGACCTAAAGGAAAGGTTTCCTTCTTTGGATACTGAACATTTTCCAGCCATTACTTTTGCAATTTGTGCAGTTTATAGCATAAAAAACAACTTCTCATGTCGATCTCCTAATTAAGCTTTCAGTCATTCAGTCATGTCATGATGACGTCGCTGAGAAATCTGTGCATATTTGGGCCTTTGTTCTGCAAATAGTTTAGAGGTCATTGGGCATTTCAAATGTACAATTAATGTTTGAATACCATGTTTTTTGATATTACAAATGGCTAAGGATAGGCCTTTTTCACTGAAGACATTTTGACATAAGCACAGGAGTAAATGATAAATTTAATGAAGGCCGAATTCCATTTAGCTGTTTCAGTTTCAGGGTCCTGGTATTGTGCATACTGGCTCATTGTCACACTGCCATGACTTGCTGGGACACTTAAATAGAACAGAGCCATCATTAGTGCTATTAGTGACACCTGTGATTTTCCTACTATGATAAGTCAAAATGTCTGCTGTAAAAAATCGCCTATTCTCTAACAAATGTCCCTTCTAATATCCAGTCAGTGAAAGAGATCTGCTTCTAACTCAAGATGACTCGAGATGAAACAACTTCAAATTACTTATGAATGAATTATTAATGGATTGTGAATTAATATTTACCGAGAGAGTGTGTAAGCAAAGATGTGAAGGAGTTTCTTGCTGATTGCACTCTGTTGCACTGTTCGCTGTATTACCAGACTCCTCAGATTCGATTTACCAGACTCTTCAATGAGATTTATCACTTTGGAGAGAAACTGCACACAGAAAAATACAAACTGCTTTGTAAAATTACTTTTAAGCTTGTCAGGGGAGGCTAAAACTTCTCCTGATAAGAGCTGCATTTTGCAGTTTTTTGAAGAGATGTTACATTCCCCCACAAGTACATTATGTACCACTATATGGTGGGAACCCATAGGAAACACTCTTTGGATCTTGACTTTAGCTATTGAAGAAAAAACAGTTTGGGGCTAAGTTATAATCAAGTTGGTCTAGAAGTTTGGGATAGTTTATATTTTTTGGGAGAAATAACCAATGTTGGGGAAGCTACTTTGAAAGCATAGCTTTGCAAGTTACCAATTACTTCACACTGGAAGAAGTTGAACTACAGCAAAGCTACACAACGGAGAAATCAAGTTTGTTTAACTAAAGCTACTTAGAAAAAGTAGTTCAAACTACTTTGTAAAGAAATTATCAAATTGGCAATATACATGTGATACGAAATTATAATAAATTGTAATACAGAAAAGTCACATGCCAGCAAAAAATGCCACTCAATATTGAGTTTATTGCAAAAAGTGCCCACTTGTTCACAGGTCATACATAAACCAAAAAAATAAAATACAGCTGTTCATGGGAAAGTGCAGGAATGTCAGCTTTGGTTTTGTATACAATGTCCATCAGTCAGACACCTGCCTTCCAGAAACTAGAGTCCATGTGGGGGTGTTTCACCAAGCAGGATTACTCAGTTAGAAAGGTAACTTCTAAAATAGCATGCAGAAGCTTCTCTGTTAATAAATAGCAATAATCAATATTATATGACTAATTGACACCTAATATATTCAAGTTTAGTTTTACAAATTCAGATTCAAAACTTTAAAAACTGTAGACAAATATTTTTCACAGGTGAGCTGACAATCCAGCTTCCTGGAATACCCCTGAGACCTGAACCTGTCCTAAACAAAACAATCCCATCTGGGCTTTTCACAAAGATGAAATTGCAAGAAATGTTATATTTTTATTTCTGTTGTTTTTGTTGGCTTCAGTAGAGAAGCAATGGTAAAATAAAAAAAAACATTTATGGGCCAAAATTGTTTGTAGTTTCAGTAGTTAACTACAAAAAATGGCACAAAAAAAATTTAACTACTTAAATCACCCTGCAAATATGAATGTAGCTGAACTACCAGCAAGCTACTGCAAAATGTAGTTAAACTACTAATTAAATAACATGTAGTTCACTACTCAACAACACTGGAAATTACATTCTTTTACCAGTATGACAGTGGTCCTAAGACCATACTGTACAATCTATTCTCTCTCATTCAAATAAGCTTTATTGGCATACATTTTGATGTTACATTACCAAAACTAAATTTCATATTGCTGAATTTTACATTTAAAAAAGGAAACTAAACTAAACTAAAAAGGAAAAATAATCCTAAAACGACTAATTATATATAAANGCTACACAACGGAGAAATCAAGTTTGTTTAACTAAAGCTACTTAGAAAAAGTAGTTCAAACTACTTTGTAAAGAAATTATCAAATTGGCAATATACATGTGATACGAAATTATAATAAATTGTAATACAGAAAAGTCACATGCCAGCAAAAAATGCCACTCAATATTGAGTTTATTGCAAAAAGTGCCCACTTGTTCACAGGTCATACATAAACCAAAAAAATAAAATACAGCTGTTCATGGGAAAGTGCAGGAATGTCAGCTTTGGTTTTGTATACAATGTCCATCAGTCAGACACCTGCCTTCCAGAAACTAGAGTCCATGTGGGGGTGTTTCACCAAGCAGGATTACTCAGTTAGAAAGGTAACTTCTAAAATAGCATGCAGAAGCTTCTCTGTTAATAAATAGCAATAATCAATATTATATGACTAATTGACACCTAATATATTCAAGTTTAGTTTTACAAATTCAGATTCAAAACTTTAAAAACTGTAGACAAATATTTTTCACAGGTGAGCTGACAATCCAGCTTCCTGGAATACCCCTGAGACCTGAACCTGTCCTAAACAAAACAATCCCATCTGGGCTTTTCACAAAGATGAAATTGCAAGAAATGTTATATTTTTATTTCTGTTGTTTTTGTTGGCTTCAGTAGAGAAGCAATGGTAAAATAAAAAAAAACATTTATGGGCCAAAATTGTTTGTAGTTTCAGTAGTTAACTACAAAAAATGGCACAAAAAAAATTTAACTACTTAAATCACCCTGCAAATATGAATGTAGCTGAACTACCAGCAAGCTACTGCAAAATGTAGTTAAACTACTAATTAAATAACATGTAGTTCACTACTCAACAACACTGGAAATTACATTCTTTTACCAGTATGACAGTGGTCCTAAGACCATACTGTACAATCTATTCTCTCTCATTCAAATAAGCTTTATTGGCATACATTTTGATGTTACATTACCAAAACTAAATTTCATATTGCTGAATTTTACATTTAAAAAAGGAAACTAAACTAAACTAAAAAGGAAAAATAATCCTAAAACGACTAATTATATATAAATATATATATATACACACACACACACACACACAGTACAGTACCATTGCTATATATATATTTACTGTATATATAAAGTAACAGAAAAAGGTCAAGCAATACCTATCCCGTTCTCGCACCGCGCATGCCCAGTTCATTGCTAAGGAAGAAAGGGGAAAATGTCTTTGACGAGGTGAGTATCGCGACCGGGCCTTTTGTGTTCTTAATTCACGAAACTGTATCATATGTCGTTTTCACTTTGTGTCGTACGGTGTATCGATTACCTTTTAATATTTTACATTAATGTTTTTAGTCTGCCCGCTATTGTTTCCTTGTTTTAATCGAAGCTAATGGAATCAGCTAATGCTAGCTAGCTGAAATTGTACGTCGTAAGCTAAACATTTAGCATTAGCTAGCTAGCTTAGCAGCACGCAGCCATGATCACAACACATGTTTGTCAACTGTTCACCGGTGGTTCGCTTGCTACATGCTTCAGTTTGGTTATTGAATATTGTAACGGTGTGTAGCCTGACTGTTAGCTAGCTGGCTAGCAGCGTTAACACTTCCAAATAGCGCAGTAGCGTAAAGGTACTCGCTGTCGGCTAACTTAATGCTAGCTGGGGCTTACAGCAGTTGAGCTACTATACAAAACAAGGAGACTTAAACATACATTGTTTTGTGTCCAGCTTTTTACCAGCGCCGACCCAGCTGTCTCAGGACCAGCTGGAGGCAGAGGAGAGGCTCCGGGCCCAGAAGTCCTACTCCACCGCCCTGGTTTCGTCCCGCAGAGAGCCCCCTCCATACGGACACAGAAAAGGCTGGGTGCCACGCTCACTTGAGGTAAATAAATTTATTTACTCGTTACACACAAAGTTACCTCAAACCTGACAAAACTGCAGGGACTGGTTTTGTCGTTTGTTTGGTGGTGGGGGATATTTCATGTCTGATGTCCCGCACCTGGATGGTGTGTTAAATGTAGAGGAGTCACTGCCATAGAGCTATACAAGACTAATCATCACCAAGTTCATCGTCTCATTTGTGCTGTAAAATCTGTGTTCCTGCAGGACTTTGGAGATGGAGGAGCTTTCCCAGAGATCCACGTGGCCCAGTTTCCTCTGGAGATGGGTAGGAAGAAGAAGACATCCAATGCCCTGGCGGTGCAGGTGGATGCAGAAGGAAAGATCAAATATGACGCCATCGCCAGACAAGGACAGGGCAAGGACAAGGTATACAGGCAAATGACTGCTTCAACAGTCAGCAAGGATGCTCTGAAGACACACTTAAAAATGTATCCATGCATAAATTGAAAAATATTAAGCGTAGATGGCTAGTGAAGTTCTGTCTGAAGATGGTAGTTTAGGTCAAAAGGAGAATGAGTAGCCACACATTTAGGTGAGACACACCTGGACGCGTCTTTCTGGTCACATTAAATAATATAAAAGCCGCTCACAGTCTTAGTCGGCTTCATACAACACTTGTCGTTGAGTCCAGGCCTGACAAAATCCAGCTTGGTATGAATGCCAGCATTGCAATCTCAATGTGTAGCACCTACTTATGTGCCCCTTCATTTACAGTTTACACACACAGTACTACAATACATAATGTCAAAACAATCCATTGCCATGGTGCACATCATTTCCTGATGTGATTATACAAAGAGTCTTGGTTGTTTCTAAGCATTTTTCATCTTTCATTGTCGCAGGTGATCTTCAGTAAGTACACAGACCTTCTTCCAAAGGAAGTGCTGAATGAAGACACTCCAGAACTACAGAGGCCTGATGAGGAGGCTGTAAAGGAGGTAAGCCATGCTGCAGTGTGTATGTATGTGAGTTACAGGCAGGTTGCCATCAGATAAAGTTAGTCATGCGACTACTTAACAATGGGGCATGCCCCTGATCATATAACGTTCTTTACACCATTTATCCAAGGAGAGCATTCATTGTTCATTTAATAATTTTATGGCCTCAAAAATAAAGCTGATGTTTCTGTATGATCAAAGATTTTGTAACATTTAATCCATAAATAAATTATGTAAACTTAGAGTGAAAATGTTAAAATATTTTCTCACTAGAATCACAATCAGAAATAGACTGGTTTTGACAACCTTTTATTCAGTTTTTACTTTAATGTCACTGAGTAAAGAGTTAAGTAAATGTGATAATCAAGTCTACATCTAAACACGTCATTGTGTGTCCTCTGTAGCTGACAGAGAAGACCCGCGCTGCCCTGGACAAGCAGGTGTCTCAAAAGATCGCTGCTGCCATGCCTGTAAGAGCTGCAGACAAACAAGCTCCTGCCCAGTACATCAGGTATGCATTAAAATTTTAACAATTTCAACACCATTTAGAAGACAGAAAGTCAATAGGATGAATAGGATTGTTTCACGATTGTGAGTTCATGTAATATTACACTGACATCATGTGGGAATGAAGGTAGTGATGACAAAGATTCCCAGTTATGACATACGATGTTATAAAACACAGTACATGCTGTTAGTTAATTTAAATGATCTTCTCTATTGCATGTATTTGTGTATATCGGTGAAGGCAAAAGTTCTACGTGTGGTGACACATTTCTTCCTCTTTGTTTCTTCCCAAGATACACCCCGTCCCAGCAAGGAGTGGCTTTTAACTCCGGGGCCAAACAGAGGGTGATCAGGATGGTGGAAATGCAGAAAGATCCGATGGAACCTCCACGGTTCAAGTAAGTAAGATGTGTCCAACACAGTAACTTGCAGCCATTTGTAAAAACTGGTTTGATAGATTTAGATTACACTGGGTTTTTAATGTAATTAGTAGACTTTGATAAGCCATTTTAATACATAAAGTCGGTTTTATATTTCTTCATGATGAGCGTTGGCTCATAAGGGAGCAGTAATTCAGCAATATAATATATAGTATATAAGCTATATGCATTATATAGTATATATAATTAATAGCCAAAGGACATGTAGCAAAGAATTAAGTACTAAGAAGCCTGATCGGATTTAAAAGAAGCATTAAAAAATTTAAACCCATTTGAAAGATGTGATTCATTAATTGTTTAAGTTAAGTTCTCCCCCGAGTAAGGTTCCCTTGAAAATGTTAATCAATAATTCTAGTAATGATTGCACATTTTCCCTTGGATATATTTAGATATCTAAAGTTGGCTCCATTATATGAAGATGTTGCTTTTATAATGGAGTCATTTTTGACCAAAATGTCAAAGGAAACTTGACAGTTACAAGGTCATAATTTGTTGTAACCAGCCTTTTGACAAATTTTCCTGTTGAAACCAGTTAGTGTTTAAATACTGTCTTGTCAATACTTGTCAGTATTTTCCCGCCCCGCCTCAGTCTGACGAAAATGATGCAGAAGTTTGATGAGTGTTATTGTATGTTTCAGGATCAACAAGAAGATTCCCCGAGGACCTCCTTCTCCCCCTGCCCCTGTCATGCATTCCCCAAGCAGAAAGGTACAGATGCTGAAATGTTGGAAACATTCTGCTTTTCAGTACTTTCATGCTATATTGAAAAATCAGAATGAAGTTGCTTGTATTGTCCAAAAGATATTTTGCCTGACAGAGTTTCTCCTTTTTGTTGTAGATGACAGTCAAGGAGCAGCAGGAGTGGAAGATTCCTCCGTGCATCTCCAACTGGAAAAACGCTAAGGTAATGACACCAGAATTAACTGGAACACTTGGCTTTTTTTGTATCTCTAAATGTCAAACACATTGTGAGTAGGTCATGTGGGCATGTGTTTTTTCAGGCTTATCGTTTATTTGATTGATAAAGATTTGACTTTTAGGACTCCAGATCTTGGTCATGGTATTTCCAGTTTCACTGCCCCCCCCGCTCATTTCATTCTCTCCATGTGCTTAATGTCTTTCAGGGCTACACTATTCCTCTTGACAAACGTCTGGCTGCTGATGGTAGGGGGCTGCAAACAGTTCACATCAATGAAAACTTTGCCAAGCTGGCCGAGGCGCTCTACATCGCAGATAGAAAGGTACTCCACCATTATCCCTGATCAATATATGGTTCAGAATTATTGCATTGCCTAAAATATGTACCTTTTTACCCATATTTAAATTACATATTGGAATGCTGCTTGTTTCCATAGGCCAGAGAGGCAGTGGAGATGAGAGCCCAGGTAGAGAAGAAGATGGCCCAGAAGGAGAAGGAAAAGAAGGAGGAGAAACTGAGGGAACTGGCCCAAATGGCTAGAGATCGCAGGGCAGGGATCAAAAGTCACGGGGACAAAGGTGAGTCTTGCAGATAAGGACCAAAAAAGGTTATTTTGTCAGCTTCTTAATTTTTAGGCATATATAACTTGTGTGTTTTTCTGAGTGAGTGGAGCAGACTCTGTTGTCGGTGCTGTTGCCAGTTCCAAATCTGGAACACGAATGGCATAAGTGATGACAACATTTTTCACTCTGCCAGTGTTGACAGGACCAGTAAGCTGTGAAATGATGTGTCTGCTTCCCTGCTGATAATTCACATATATTTTGAGAAGAAGAATCAGTGTTGCATGTCCTGTTTTTGTACATGCTTTTTGAATGACCGTTTAGATACATCACATCGAATCAGGATGCAAAATCTGAATTTACATTTTTGTTAAAGATTCCAACATCAGCTGTGTTTTTGTCTTACAAGTTTACTGACTAACACTTTCTCTTCACTTGATCTTCCCTTTCCTGCTGCATATCAATCCCCTGCCTCACATTTCTTCCATTTCTATACCATTTAATTTTTTGCATTATCCCTAACATCACCCCCCTCCACTTTTTCTTTTCATTTCTCTCTCCATCATTCTCTATCCCCATGTTTCTTTTCACCTCTGCACTTCCACTGCACCATTTCACATCATCTATCTCCCACACCTCTCGTCACATGGCTTTATTTCTTTTTTTTAAATTTTCCTTTTTGTTTCTTTGCACCCCTTTCTCCCTCCTTCCATCCGTCCACCCCCCCACCCACCCAACCCCATCTCACGCGGCAGGTGGCGAGGACGGCGAGGCCAGGGAGCGTGACGAGATCCGCCATGACAGAAGGAAAGAGAGACAGCACGACAGGAACATTTCCAGGGCTGCTCCCGATAAGAGGTGCTGGACACGCACTTTAAACACACCGCATGTGAACTCACCCACCCCTCCTCTCCATATAAATACACACACACAGCCACACACATGCACAGCTCACTGCTGAATCATTCATGGGGCCAGCAGTAATACTGAGCAAACGCAGCAGGATCCAGCTGAGTACTCGGGCAGTAGTCCTTGTCTGCAATGATCCACAGACTGTGTGCATGTGAGATCCGTGATCAGTGTGTATTTGTGTGTTAAGTGTGTGTGTGCACTGTCAGGTTGTCAATTGATGGAATTGTGGGTCCCTGGAGGAGTGGAGGAATTGAAATTCAGAGGAGAGCTCATTACAATCACAATTCCAGCTGTCAGAAAGCAGAAACCTTGTTATCTTAAAATTACCTTTCACTTAACTTTAAGATGGCTGTTTGCTGAAGGACAGTCAAGATGTTAAAGTCACCAAGAACTTAATAAAAAACTTTCATTTTTTTTTATTACATACGCATATTTCATCATAGACTAAAGATTTTATGGCAAACTCCTAGTGCTTTTTGGAAATATATGATTCTAGAAGTTAGCTTATGCTGTACCCATAGGCATACATAAAAATTTCAGCCAATATCTATTTATTGCTTAACACGACACATGAAATTACGATTCCATTATGACTTTAGAGTTTTAATGCTACAGCACAAAAAAATCTTGCATTTTTTTTGTTACAATGTAATATTAATGGAAGTACTTTTAAGCAAGTTTCTATCAGTTATTTTTCCTATGTTTTCATGTCATTGTTGTGTGTGTTACTCGTTTTTGCTGTGAATCCTCGCTAAATTTCCATCGTTGTTCTCTGTCCCAGGTCGAAGCTGCAGAGAGACCAAGACAGGGACATCAGCGAGCTCATCGCTCTGGGCGTGCCCAACCCTCGTTCCGCCAGTGAGGCCCAGTACGACCAGAGACTCTTCAATCAGAGCAAGGTTAGAATATAGCGTACCTACTTTACTACATCACTATAGACTTAGATGATTTGTGTTGACTGGATAGAAATATCAACATGTACAAGACTGAATTTCCAGCCCTGCAACATTAGGAAACCTTTCCAAAATGGAGTTGCAGTGTGTCATGGTAAGAGAGACAGAGTTACCTTGTGGAGTTAAAGTCCTTCAAACATCTGTTTCAGTCTGCATTTAAAAAAAGGTTTAGTTTTACCTCCAGCATTTGGCTAAAGTGCTACAGTCTCTAGCGGTTTGTCTTTTGCCTCGGCTGCAGAACAAACTTGATAGATGACTGCTTTTTGTAACATTAAACTGAACTCGATACCCAAATATGACGAAGAAACGCCCCGTAATCCACTTGATAAATGTTATTTTGTTGGGTACAAAGGGGGTAGCAAAAACCAGTTAAGACATTGATTTGCAGGCAGAAACTCGCCTCAAAAGATTTAGCTATTACCTTGTTGTGCACTAATATATTTTTCTAAAAGTCACTCCTCCTTTCTCTCGCTCTTTCCAGGGTATGGATAGTGGTTTTGCTGGTGGTGAGGACGAGTCATACAATGTGTACGACCAGCCGTTCCGCGGCGGCAGAGATATGGCTTCGAACATCTACCGGCCCAGCAAGAACATAGACAAGGACGCCTACACAGATGACTTCGACACACTCATGCACAACAACAGGTACTGTGGATTACTTTGTTTTTGTAATATCTCCAGTAACGTGTTATACATTTATTTGATTAATTTGGCTATTTAAATATTTACATCCCTGTTCATGTTTTTACTTCCAATAAGGAGAATTGATTCAGTAGTTGCTGTTTTTCAGAAAGCCATAAAAATTGCATCCATCACCAACAGTAACAAATGAAACACAGATGAGCAGAGAAAAGATGTATTTAAATCAGTGTTTTCTCAAAAAGCAAAATGGTTCACACATATAAGACATGAATACAGGTAGTAACACAACTCAAGAATATGCAATAAAAAGTTTGTGCTTACATCTTATTTCATTTTTTAGCAACCTCTTTTTAAAAGTGTTAGTCGACCTTTTATAGCTATGCTTTAGGATGTAGTGTTAATGTTGATAAGTGTAATTAATCGCCTCAAAAGCAGAATAGGTTAATAACTTCATAGCAATTTATAATAAAGATGCTATAACGGTTTTTCCTACATAAGACAATCTGAATAGAGTTCAGTACCATGCCGCATTAATAAACATATTAAGTAGTTTTTAGCGACTGCTTTAATTGCATTAATCTAATTATTAGCTTAACTGACTATGTTTTAATGGTGTTTGTCACAGGACATCAGACAACATCTTCTCTCAGAGAGTTAAACTAAGCTAGGTATTCCCTAAAACTATTTTATAACCCACAGTGGATCCCGAACATCATGTTTGCCATCGCTGGTTTGAAAATAGTTCACTTTTTTTAAAATCAAATTTAGGTTTTATTTATGAGGCCACTAACAGGACTGCTGAAGTTTTAACCTTCTCAGATGTAATTATAGAAAATAACAATAAAAGCCTGAATCATTTTGAGGTCATTCTGGCTTTTTTTTTTGAGGCACGAGGCAAGCGTGCACATGATGTCCCAGCAGGAGCCCTTGTCCTTGGGGCGGCAGTGCCACACTCTACTAGCCGAGCATAGCCTGTCCCATATGTTTAGTCACCAGCTTGTCATTGTCCTCTAGGAATGTTTGGCTGGCTGCAGGGTGTTACACCATTGTGCACAACATAGAAAAGAAAATCTTTCACTTAAGCAAATTCCCTGAGACATAAAAACACATGTTCCGTGGAATGCCCTGATATCCATAATCCAGTCCTGTATTTCTTCTCACAGAAAATGTGTTAAACAAGGAGCCACCTGCTAGCCGTTAGCTTGTAGTTTCAACACTTTGTTCTCTTTCCAGCTTTGAGGGTACCTGAAGGACAAAAAACAAGCACAACAAAAAAAAAACTAAGATTGTCAGTCACCTTCTAAGAAGTGAGAGAAGCTATGAATTTGCAGCCCACTCCAATGATCTTTTCTTCTTTTCCTGTCCACCATCAGGTTTGTTCCTGACAAGGAGTTCTCAGGTGCCGACCACGGGCAGAGGCGAGAAGGGCCAGTCCAGTTTGAGGAGGATCCCTTCGGTCTGGACAAGTTCTTGGAGGAGGCCAAGCAGCACGGAGGCTCCAAGAGGCCTTCCACCAGCGGCCGCTCAAAGGACGACTACCACGACAAGAAACGCAGGAAGGAGTGAGAGCGGTCGGGCACAGAGTCCACACAGGGCAGCTGCTAGCATGTCAGAGAGTGGGGAGGTAGTCTGCACCCTCTCAGTGGTTGAGAGGTGTTTTAATATACTCAAGTCTCTATCAGGAATGATCTGCCAGATTTTTGTTTTCTTTCAGTGTGAGAGAAGGTGAAAGATGCTCTTCTTTTTTCTCCTTTTTTCCCATTTGTTGTTTACTCGGCTCTGTTCAGAATATGTTGAGCATTCAGTGTCATGCTAAATATGACATGAGTGAACACATGAAATATAACGCAAGTGGAGCTAAACCGATAGCTGTTGTATGTCTGAGATCAGCCTCTGCATCTGAAAATGTCTCTGTACAGTGCAGCAAATGTCATTTCAGATGTGGACGGTAATATTTGGTGATATTTTGACCCTTGAAATATGTAGATTTTAGTTATTGTCTTTTTTTTTTTCTTTTATACAGAGTAAACCCATCAGAAACTCATCAGGAGCTGTTCATATTTACTGTTTTCTCATATGTCCCTCACATTCCTCCCTTTGAGCTTTTGTCAGCTGTGTTTTATTTAAGCCCCTGGTGTATGTGTGAGCACAGCTACAGCCCATATTTGATGGCAGATATGTACAGCAGTATAAACTAATCTGTAAGATGTAAAGCAAACCAGCTTTATAATTCTTGTACATTACTACCAATGGAATAAATTTCATATAGTGTAATTGGTATCCCTCTGTGTGTTTCTTATTGAGTAAGCAATTTTGTATGGTATTTACACATTTGGAAAAGAGACACGCCATTTTCTCCCTGTCAGCTTTTTGTCCGTCCATTACAGAGCTTCTTAACTTTTACAGCATAGTGGGAAGTCCATTAATTGTGTAATTGTTATAGTTTGCTCGTAGTAGATTTCCCTTATTTTAATCATTCCCCGAGTAATGCATCCCATTTACATAGATGATTAAATGTACAAAATGTTTTTAGAGAAGCCATCTATTACAAAGTGTGAGTAGTGACATTTTTTACCAGAAATGGGCTCTGCGATTTATGCGATGATTAAAACAAAACTGGTTCCATTAATTACAATTAATTATGACTTATGCAGTCTGACAGTTTTATTTTCCTGGGCTTCGGAAAATAATCAACATGGCATTACACAGCCCAGCAGGCTCGCAAATCTCTGCACAGTGCCATCTTTCACTCATGCCTGAATAGGACTCGACAGTTGTTATATGCACATGATTTATGTTTTCTTCAATCGGCAGTGTTTGTAGTTATGGCTTCCTGCATTAGTGCAGTGTTCTGGACTTCCATGCTGTGCTTTATTGCTGGTCTTTTGCCGGCATCAGAAGAATTACAGCCTTAGAACGGTGAAATAACACATTGAGGAGCTCGAAACCAGAAAGAATCCGAGCCAAATGAAATTGATTTATTTTGGGATATCCGAAAGGAACGCTGGACTTGGCAAATTTTCTGCATGTGCTAAAGTTGTTTATGTTGATTACAATTTTAAAGCTTAAAGCCACCTTTGTTTGCCAGAATCTCAACAAGATCTGTGGAGTGTACAAATGTGGCAGTCAGCTCCTAAGTTTATATCCTACTGAACATTTTATCTGAGCACAGGACTTGGAAGCACTTTGTGAGAATGACCTTTGTCTCCAGTCACACCTATTACTTACTTTTAAAGCTATAATCCTAAAGATTTCAGTTCTGGTTGATTTGGCCACACCTGTGGTTACTGGTGGTACCGCTAAGAACGTCTTAGTAATAGAAGTCCCTGAATTAAAAATGACATGTTTATCAAAACTCACTTTGAGCTCCTACTCTCTCAGGAACACAGCAAAAGAAGACAAGCAATTGCAGTAACTATACTTGTGCCAATGCAAAAATGTCTCCTATTCAAAATGCCTGGGATCGCCATTCTAATTGATTGCGGGAATGGCGGACTCCGCCACCAACAATGCAAACTATATAGAGAGACAACTAATGAGTGTTAACACATTTAATGGTTATAGCAGAATGAATGCCAGCCATAAATAGTGTCAAAATTGGACACTGTGAAAATGTTTAAGAAGATTATAATTTTAAATTTTTCTCACTGTTTTGAGATCAGAGCTCTCACCGCCTGTTGAGTCAGAGGAAGAGCACTGTGAAGCACCCCAGCTTCCCTTCGCCTGCCGTCTGCCAACTGAAGGACCAAGGCTAAAACACATTAAACCCTCACTCAATCGCAGTAAACTGGCTCTAATGTGATTTAACATTGACCTATACTCATGTAGAGAGGAGCCGACATGCTCAAAAGTCATCCGATTCCTTACGAATGTGGGGGCGAAGCGGTGGTTTGTCCCGGTCTCCCCTCTGCACCTGAGGAAACAAAACAACAGAAAACCATGACTCCGTGGTAGGAGAGGGGCTCTGGTGTTATTTAACAATGACCTTTGTCACGTCGAGAGGCATATCTATTTTTCATCCCTACCCAGAGCTTTTCCTACTCTCTTCTGATTCTCCCTGGAGGTATCTTTTTTTTCAGCATTGTTCTATTATCTGCACAGTCATGACTGTTTTATCATTTACATACTTCTGCTTCTATAAATGCTTGATATAATGTTATCAGCGTCGTAACAAAAGGGGAACGTGATCAAGCGTGCGTATCCTACCTACCCCTGTGTGTGAATAAATGTTGAATGGATGGATGGAAAGTCGCTCTGCTGCCAGTGTGAGGTGATTTAAGGACAGCAGGGGTTTATTGTGAGGGCCTGGTATGAGTGTCAGCGTGAAGAAATCAATCTGACATGTACCAGCCTAGTGTAACCGACTCACTAGGGGAAGAATGACTGTTATATGTGGTTTTGGAGGCACATTTATGAACACGAATGAAGTCCTTGCAACAGGCAAAATTTAAAAAATTTTAAAAAAATACAAAAATCAACACAATCAATTCAAGCCTTTTAATCCAGCTTGGTTCCTCTCTCAAAACAACAGAAAAGATGTTCTCCCTTCAGCCTGCATTTGTGCTCGGACCATTGTTGAAGTGTTAAAGACAGCTTGATAATAGGTCTCCACTCAGCTCTTGTCTGCCTTTATGAATGTGCACACAGGAAGATGAATGAGATTCTTATTCATGAAGGTAAGAGGAAATTGGTTCCTTGGCATTGCTTTTGTGTGCTGTTTGATGTAAACGGTGAACATATTGTGTTGGGCCATAATGGAATCCTCAGGTCGCAGACAGAGGCCATGATGGATAGCTCCTTATCTTTGCTGCACAAGGAAACAAGCCCAGAAATAATAAACAATATTGAGTTGCTGCAGTGCATCTTTCCACTCTTTGGACTTGAAGGAGGATAGCTTAGTTTGTTTTGTGATGCCTTTTGTGATATTTCTCCCTCCTCCCTCCTTGCAGTGGCAGCAAGGCAATAAGTTTAGTGATAAATGACCCCACTGCTACTGTTGACCTGTCGAAAACGGTGGCCAGAGAGAGAGAGATCTTATCTCGCTGCATGAGATTTGCTCTTCTCTTCCAGTATTGAAAGCTGCTGCTGGAACAGAGGCAGCCTTTTTGTTTTGTTGAAGAAACACACGCACTCCCACGGAAAACAACGGTCCTATGTCCTCGCTGCCAGTGGCACTGTTCTTCATCCACATGGACAGATGAGTCATTTTGAGGAATAAAAAGACTGAGTCGCAAGGGCATAGCACCGCTCACCACACCCCGAAATAGTGATGTCACAGCAGGTATTGTCCATAAGAAGCAAAAGCAAAGTTTCTGTTCTCACATCACATTTTTCTTTTAGAATTAATGTAAGCTTGACTTAAAGCTGCACTAAAATGAATATAAACTTGACTTAAAGCTGCACTAATCATTTTTTTTCTAGCAACAATGGATCAAACTACTATATATAATGTGAAAGAGGTCACTCCACAAAGAATTATCACCCCACTCTGCAGTTCCTCTCAGCTCTGGGGAGCATTTTAGCCTCTTTTAGCTCATTGTTTTGGTTTTACGGATGGCAACTCTATAGTTCTGGTTCAGACTCCCCGCTCTTGTGAACCCTTTTCCAGCTGCAGCAGTGGCTAAAAACTCTGCTAAACCCACTGTACTCTACCTGTCCAGCACCAAACAGCAGAGGTATAAAGTTAGCAACTAGCTAGTAAACATAGAAGAGCATTTGGCAGCTCAAGAGCTTGATCGAAACAGAGTTAAAAGGAGAGTGAATTATTGGACTTACGTTCTTCAGGCGGCCAGAAACATGACTCCAAATAAATGCTAATGTTGCTCCGTGTCAGCTGGATACAGGCAGCTGTTTGCTAACACGTTAGCCATCAACTTTGTGTTTACAGTGTGTTTTCCTGCCCCCAAGATTAATTAATTAAAGCTGCATTAACTTGTATGACATAAAACATTCATGTAGTCTTTCATTGCTGGAAGAATATGCTGAACATTCAGGATTTATTTATTGAAAAACATGGCTTACATTATGCCCAGCTGTGTAAGATTCTACTTAAAACATTTCTGGCATATTACAATCTGCAGATTCCCTTCCAGCCTAGTCATAACTATGCAGTTATTTATATATGCACTGTCCCTCTGATTCATATTGTGAATGTATAATGCGTACAAAGCCACAGAGTCTGTAAATTGAACCTGTCAAACTAACATTCACCACTAGCAGCACACACCTGAGCAACCCGTCTTTCCTCTGTCACTCACTCACTTTCTTATCATTAGTTCCTCATCTGTGCATATTCAGGCTGGAATTCACTCATCATTATACCAGCAGTCTAAAGTCAGACAGAGTCTACTGCTCTCTGGAAAATGGTCTGCCTGTCAATCTGTCTGTCCTGTCTGCCTCACCTGGATCCTGGAGAGCAGAATTCATCCTCTCCTCAGTGGCTCCCTCTGTGGCTCATCTATTATGGTGGGAAGACTTAGACAGGCGTAACAATCTCTAATGGCTGTGCCAGTCAGAAAGCAGCCTACCCGCCACACACCGGCGGCAGGGCCCGCCCAACCGTGGTGGGAGTGCACATCGACTGCTCTGGGATTTGCTGTGACAGGAACTGATTGACGCCAAAGCCAATGTCTTCATCTGAGGAGAGAGCTGGGCTAGAGAGAGAGTGTGTTTTGAATGGAAACATGTGGTGGTAGAGTTGGATATATCGCTCATATGTTGATGAGGCAAGAAAGCATCATCTTGTATCATATAATCTTGCCATTTGCAATGTCAAAAGCAGTGCTCTGATTGACGCTTTGTCCTTACATGATTGTTAGGAACATTGACTACAGGAATTATCAGTCAGCACAAGAATAGATCGCTGATTGGGATGTGACTTGCTCTGTTTGTGCATGAGCGTAATTCCTACCAATGAGTGTGCTCGTTTATACTCATTTATATGGTTACTTGTGTACTATTGTGATTTCATCATTTGTTATCTACCACATTTAGACGCCACTGAAGTATGAAAAATGGCTGCTTGCCTAGACTTCCTCTCTGGTAGCGTTGGGTCTTAATAGGCTGTCGGGGGAATAGGAGGAGAGATTGATTCTCCTGATGATTTCATTAGATGACATCAAAGCAGGGAAATTGCAACAGAGAGCGGGAGTACATCTTCGCTGAATAGGAAATCATCTGTCATTTGAATGATACTGTAAGAACATCATCAGCGACATGTAACCTTGTCAGTGGAGACACAGTAATTAGGATGTTTTTCTCAATAGGGATATTATGTTGGCGCATCACATAAGGCTAGATAGCCACATTCATAGATATCTAATATTTAGCTTGTGATGCAATAGAGAACCAGGAAAACAGTTAATTATAGATCCTCAGACCATTTGAGGAATTGATATGTGAGCAGTTTTTGCAGTTACAGTACATCTGTGTAAACACAGGTGTTTAGTCATCCAGGTCATGTGCAGGGCCGGATTAAGATGCTAGGGGACCCCGGGGCAAACATTTGCTATAGGTTGTTTGCAGTCACGTGATTCCGATGACGCGCAAAATCCAGATGGGGGTCAGGAAGTGAAAAGCAGAATGGACAAGATGGAGGAAAGCCCGTACTGTGCTAGTTTAGACAATGTTAAGTTACTTTACCTTTGATGAAGTGGTCACTGCACACACGAGCATCATCCAACTCTGCTCTTCCCGACCGCAGACGAAGGTTCGCAAGCCGTTTTTGCCGGCGTTTTTCGGTCAGTTTCTTTCCCCCTTATGTACCCCTTGGTACTCGATAAAATCTCCTTGTGGTTTCTCGGCTTGATCGATTTGAGCAACCGTAAATGACGCAAACCTTTGGCATTTTGAGAGCTTATGATAGTGCTTCCTTTGTAGAAAATCACTTCCTGACCCCCATCTGTATTGGTCGCCACAGCAACGCAGTGACATGACGTCATATGCAAACAACCTATTAGGCCTGCACAAAAGTACATTAAAGTGGAAGTGAACTAAGCTAACTAAACTATAATGATACTGCAGCTATTGGGCATATTTTTCAAATTTTTAAGAGGATAAAACTGTTTATGACATATTTGTAGAAACAGCGTCCAAGATTCAGACCTCGAGCAGCTACACTTGCTAGGATAAAAAGAGGGTGAATATTGGACTTAAATTCATCAGAAGGCCAGAGACACGACTCCAAATGAATGCTAATATTGTTTTGTGTCTGCAGGATATACAGTGTAGGCAGTTGTTCGCTAGGCTAATTAGCCCCCACTCGGAAAGTGGAAGTTAGTTAGCCTGCTTGCTAATGGAGTGTTCAAATCATAGATGGGGCTAAGCAACAGGTAAAAGCATCCCCAGCTGGTTCACTGAGGACTGAGGTGATATTACAAACTATTTTTAGTGCCCGTGTAACTGAGCTCAGTTAGACTCCACTGTAACTGGCTAGTTAAGCAATCGTGAATCGTTTGGATGAATGATGGGTGGGAGGCTTCGTTCTATTTCTGTGCTGCCATGTATTGTAAGGATAGGAACAGAACAGAACAGTCATACAACTAGATATATACTGAATTCTTAGCAAAAATGTATTTTAATTTCAGTTTGACTTTTAGATCAGACATTGGCTCAAGGGCCCTTGGGGGTGGGTGCTTCGTCTCTTCCCCCAGCTGTTAATTCAGCCTTGGTCATGTGATATGTCGCAGTTGTAAAACAAGGGAAATTATGTTGAGAAGATTATCTGAGAGATTACATCAATTCCTTGTCATGTCATCTGAACTCACAAAGCCTTTTTGATTATTGATAAAATGTCTTAAGTCCGTACCTGTTTTTTTTTTACATGCTAGATGTTGGATTATTATTGCATATGGCTCTGCCGAGAATGAAAACATAATAATTGCCAGCAGGTATTAGAGATCACATCAAGAACATATAAACTGCATATTATTAGTCAGTGTGATTTTCACAGTCTCATCATTATTAAAGCTCCTTGCTCCTTGTCTGTATCAATGAGAGCAGATCCTCTTTCCTTTTAACCCTGCCTCTGATCCTATTAAAGCTGGATCCTTATCACCTTTATCAGGTTTGGAATGGATGGGAGCTTAACTGCCTTTGTGCACATTGGCAAGAGCTGGCCGGACTAATGTTTCATTATTCCGCACTCAAGGTTACAACCTTGAGAGGAAACAAAAGGGAATGGCTTGAAAATTGATTAGAGAATCAAATCATCAGATGTTATCATCAGTGTCTTAATCATGGATGTCACACCCAAGGAACACTGAGCTGCACATCAATGCCACCAGACACTGAACTGTAACCCACGGTACCAACATAACCTCTGATTGTGGGTCTGTTACCAGACAGGGCTCAGCCTTTGTGTGGCCCAACAGTGCCATCTAGGAGGATGGAAGTAGGAGTTGGAGCTGTAGAGTTGGTGTTTAAGAGTCAGCACAGCATTTGCACTATCTCTACATGCAAAAAATAAATAAATCACCAAACAGAGAAACAACCACATGTACGCAAATAGTGGAGGAAGGAAGGAAGGAAGGGGCATGGTGACGCTGCCTTACAGGTGGAGTGTTGTACAAACAGTCATACCCTATCAGAAACACAGGCAAACATAGCAGGGACCGTGCTGACAGGCACGTTTCACCAGACCATATTTACCAAACAGGAAGAGAACAGGAAGTACAACCTGGAGGTCCACCGCAAAATCCTGGCCATGACTCCAGGAAACTGTCCTATTGTTGTAGCATTCTTTCACACCAGAGGTCTTCTCCGGCTCCCCGTGTACCTGAAATATCTACACTGGCAGCCCCTCTGCCTTGCAGGACACCTTCATAGTGCCCTGCAAGGCAGAGGGGCTCACAGGCCATAATGCAATAAACTCATTATATATGTGTAATGAATTCTTTTGTCACAGGATTAAGCACTTTTCAGGTGCTGTGGGACAAAAGATTATGTTGTTTACATAACCGGATGGAGTTTGGATAAAAGGTAATGTCACAGGTTACAGTTTAACACCATCAGTGACATGTTATGTTTGTTTTATTATGTTAATGAGCAGTTAAAACATAATCCACTCAAATAGTCCACGGCCAAAAACATAAGTTTAATGAGATGTAGCTTCAAAGTGGACTTTAAACCATGTGACATACTACATGGGTGAGGACGTTCAGTGTAGCTTTGTCATATTTCCACTCCTTTTTTCCCGTGGGACTCACCTTGCTAGCCTTGACCCTTGTTCAGCATCTTCCCAGCCCAGGTGAGCGATAGCGTCACTGGAAAAGGGTATTCAGCTGACGCCTGAGCAAAGGTTATTATGGGTTATTTCCATGGGCTCGGCTTTAGGACGTCCCACGCTGAAGAGAGGGTGACGCCTAGCAAAGATTGAGCAGTAGGACAGGAGCTCTCACACTGCCCGACATTAACTTACCACAAACATTATCACACAAGTATAGGAGCTGATCGTCTTATTGTTGAGTGCTAACGATAGTAATAGTTTTTTCATCTTAACATGACAGCATGCTCAGATTTAATTGTTAAGATGGACAGAAAATCCCAGTAATCCCAGTTTTAGTGTTGCAGAAACAGTATAAACAAAACTACCAGTATTAGAAAATACATTGATAATGTAAGGCAGCAGTAGAAAAACAGGTGCACCAAAAAGTGAAATACCATATTTCTCATCACACAATGTCTAGTGAAATGTTTTGTAATGTGAAGGTATTTGATATCTGCACAAGCAGGAGGAGTAGCTGTAGAAAAACTGAGGTCATGAATCCTGAATTCTTTCTCATTATTTTGATTTTTCATAATTAATGATTAGGTTAATTGTTAGATTCTTAAGCCTACAGAAAATAAGATAAGATGAGATAGAACTTAATTTATCCCGAGAGGAACTGTACTACTGTAGTAGGAAAGAGTGCAAATATAAAATATCAGTAAGGTGCAAATCTAAAGTATACACAATGCCAATAAATATCATGTAAGCTCAAATATTATTTGACAGAATTTCTGCAAATTTTTATTCCCTAAATGGCCTACAACTGCCAGCAATAAACTGGTGGAGAATGAGTGAATCTGTTATTCATTTATTGGCCTACAAGTTAAACATATTGAGTTTTAGAAATACAGCAATCAGCCTTTACAACATCTACCATGTGTAAATATTTTCTTGTAGAATGTAAACTCCCTCTAGTTGCTAAAACCTGCTAAATTCCCCATAAGAGGCTAAATACAAAGCACATGATCTCAGTGTCCTCAATGTTACATACTATGGAAGCCCATTTCCACCAATGTAATGAAAAAAAAAGATCCTGTAAGTCATTATAATGAGAAGCTTTATCAGAATAATGACTTTACTGAACAATCAAACATGCTGTCATAATCTGGAGTAGTGGTTATGTCATTGTTTTGCTATTTGTCTTGTGTTTATGTGCTTTTGTTTGTGCTTATGTGTTTATGTGCTTTTGTATGTTGTCTTTTAATGTTTTTATATGCCATCAACCTGCCAGGGGCTGCAGATGAAAATTACCCTGTATGGCTAAATCTGGCACATTTACATGATGTACCCGGGTGCTCATGTTAATTAAAGGTGTAGTCTGTGATTCTGGAGAACGCTTGTTGATATTTGAACTCAACAGGTAAACAAATACACCCGTCTCTTCAGTGCTCCTTCAAACTTGCTTGAGTAACGCACAGCATTAGTTTGTCCTGTGCACGAGCACGAGTTGTGACATATTATACTGAAGTGTTTAGTGGAAATGCGGCTAAAGCGTCGGTATTTGACGACCTGGGTTGGTGGCTCTACCCGAGCCGCTCTGTTTGTTTCCCGTTTACAGAGCCAGGGGTGTGTGCGAGGAGATATTCACTGAATTTGACAAAAAACTGTTTTGGATTAGAATCGTAGACTACATCTTTAATGTGCATTGTCCCTTCCTAAATAAAACAAACATAAAGTTAGTATCTCAAAATAATGAGAAACTTACTCAAAATAATGAGAAACTTACTCAAAATAATGACAGTATCTCAAAAAACTGATTATACAGGATCTTTTTTTTCCATCACATTGGCGGAAATGGGCTTCCATAACCTACAACCCTGGTTAGAGTCATGAATCGCTTTTATATAGACGATCTTTGTACTGGAGTAACAGCACCGGCCAATGAAACTGCTCAGGGGCGTGGATTTCCGGCAGGCTCGTGCGGTCACAGCGCAGAGTGGGCGTTTAATTCGTCTTCTTTTCCAGCTCATACATGACTTCACGATCAACGTTACACAAGTTGGCCAACTTCAAATCGTCAAATCTCCACTCGCAGTCGGCCGGCAAAGATGACGGAAAGCTCCGCGAACAAGCTGCTGAACGGAGACGCCTGTCACCGGACCTCAAACGGCAGAAAATCGAGTAAAAATGGCTTCGTGAAGAACCACTGCCTGTTTCAACAGCCACAGAAGTATCGCCGCCCCAGGGAGAAGGTAAGGCCCAACCGTCAACTGCTCGACAGGGGAGCGCCATAAACAAGCACCGCTGTGCTCGGTACTGTGTGTAGTGGTGTAGTTTGAATTAAAAAAATAATGTTAGCTAATGTAGTATTTTTTACGTGTTTATATTGCGGCTATAAATTCTTGTTTTGGAGTATGTTTTATTTACAGGCACACGAAAAAGTGTTAGGTGCCGCTATATGATGGCAACCTAACGTCACCTCACATGTAAACTGTGTAACACTGATTAAATTAGTTTGGCTTAGCTGATATAACTACTTTATACAACTAGCATGTGCCTCGCGTTATATCCTAGCTTAGCGGTTTGTCCCAATGCGACATATTTTAAGCTAGCTGTTGCCAATTGCTACCCGGAATTCAATTTATAATGCTTTAATTTCTAAACACGTGGCTTTAGAAATAATTCATATTATTAGCATTATGTTTTTAAAAACATAAATTTAGCTTGTAACCAGCAGAATGAGCTGTGAAAGCTGCACTTGTTGTTGCGTTTTAAACTTCTTGTTTAGTGGTACATGCCACCTGATCAGGGAGGATTGTAGTGGTGACTGTTTTTTGTAACCTTACACCCTGTTGTTTCTGTGCTCCTGTGTGTGTGTGTGTGGTGAAGTTAGACCGGTCTCTGTTTACACAGACCGTAGTGTGAAGAGGACCAGGGCCTTGTTGTGTTATTGCCAGAGAAGCTGTCTGTCTGTCTCCTGGGAGAGGAGGGCAGGCCTGCTTCCACATGACACTTTAGGGGGAGAGGAATGTCTCCAGGCTGTGAAGGGTGTGGTCCCTCCTAGGGTGGAATGAAAAGCACAGAAAACAGAGAGTGTATGTGTGTGTGGTGGAGGTGGGATACACACACACACACACACACACGCCTTTGTTTTTTGGTTTCATCATCACAGAAGAGAAATCTGAAAACCACACATACCGAGTACGCTGAAAGAAATGCACCACCTCTCTCATGCTTAAGAACTATTTCCAGACTTGTGACAGCATAAAGCTGCAGGGCTGCTGATTTCAACATACTGTGGATTTACACAATCAGATCCAGATGCTATGGCTGTCATACCAATTGTGTCCTTACGCATATAATGTCTCCATCCTGCCAGAAGTTAAGGAAGAGCTGCAGGTTATATCACTGCTCATAATTCTGTCAGATATTTGTATGATTCCCAGTTGAAATGGGGAGTAGGCATCAGTAAACTTAAAAGTAAACTTGTATTGTTTATTGTTTATTCAAGGATCCCTATTAGAAACACATGGGTGTGCCTCTAGTCTTCCTGGGGTCCTGAACACAGAAATACAATAAAGTATTTGGATCCACAAGACTTAACAAATTTAAGATCTTCACATGTTTACCATGCATGGTTTTTATATCTCTCAGATGACCTAGGCCAGTATGTTGATCAGTTTTGTTTAGTGACGTCAAACTATGTGGTTAGGCCAACCCGAATGACACTATGAGCAGTATTTACCAATACTCAAAAAGTTTATAATACTCAGGATTGCTATCAGCACTGAAAGTGGCATCACGTCATCCTGTAGAGATATGAGCTGCACCTGTATATGTAAGAGGAACGAGGTTGCGGAAGGACTCTGTGTCACTTCAGTGTTTTCGTTAACTCAGGTGGTCAAACTGGAACTGGCCTCTCTCCGTTATCTCCTCACAGGATAACGACAGTATTTAGACCTTTTTACAGTAAACCTGAGTCTCAATCACAGACTGGTAATAAATGTTCTCCCGGGTCTGGGTCCGCAGCTGAAAAATTGATCTTTCCATATCGAGCTATAATCCCTATATGGAGAATATAGGAACAATGGTAAGACGCAGGATTTTTATGAGCAGGTAGGAGAAAATGAGCTGGGATGGTAGTGTCGGTAGCTCAGTAAAAATGAGCCGTGAATTGAATAGGCAATTAGCGGGGGAGAGGACCCACTTGTTCACTCTGTTTTAGGCCTAATGTGAAACAGACACCATGTGCAAGCTTTTCTTATTGTGTATACAACGTAATATGATCATTGTCTCTTGAGCTGCAGAGGAAGCATGTGAAAGAGCAGATTTCCACAGAGTTTGTTGGCTGGATGCTCCTCTGGGGACAGTTGCTGTGCTGTCCAGTTATAAACGAATGGCTCAGTCTCTGTTTGTCCGCAGGTATAAAACATTAAGCAAGTATGACGTCACTAAAACTGTATTTAGCAGCTGTGGTCGGCATCAGCATGCAACAGCCTCTGTGAGCGGTGTACCTGGATGTGAATGTGTTTTTGTGCTCACTGTTTGAGACAGTTCACAAACCATGGCTTCTGGTCTGCTGGTCTTCAAATGCATTTTTTTTTTAACTTTAGAGAAAGGGACCTGTTTGACTGGCTTTAAACACACATACACACACAGTGCAGTGCTCTCCTGTTCCCTGGCTCAGAGGTATTTCTTGGAGAAGCATGACTGGTCACATGAGGTATGGTTGCTAAGCTGCGGGCCAGAGCTGGTAATGAGTGACCGCCCTCATTTGTTTAATGTTGGTTTTGTAGACAGTCAGTCCACAGTCCAGCTTGAAATGATGCTAGTTTTTTTTTTTTTTAGTTTTTGTGGAGCTCCTCCAACGTGTGACCACATTTATATGGTCCCATAATCCAAGATCAATATTGCTATTCATAAAACTCAATGAATTAGAACCCTGGATTGATGGCCATTTTACTGCTCACTGGTCCATGGGGGCCCGGGAATGGTTAGGTCTCCATGAATTAATGTGCTTATTGTAGCCTTTATGAGGTTTCTGACTCTTTCCAAGAAAAACACAATTTTAACAAATCGGCCCTGCTGTCGTCTCGAGTGTGCCCAGCTCATACTGGATTGGTCTGTTCTGCTTTCTATCACAATTTATTGCGCTGCCTAGTGTGGCAGACTTAATGAGTGAACAGACTTAAAGCATAGATAAACCATTTCCTTTTTAAAGTAGAAACCACCAGCTGGAATGTTCTGTTTTTTCAACGTGAAGTGGTATGAGTTTGTCAGCATTATCACTCCTAAGTCTGTGCCTTGGGCTTAGATTTGTTTCTAAAAAATGGCCTTTGGTTCGAATTTTTAATTTCAAGTCAAACTGTAACTTGTAGAGACTTGTAATAACACATGCTTTGACTTTATTGTCCCCCAGAATCAAAATGTTACACACAACTCCAGCCTGTACAAGAAGCCCTTTATGGAATCATTTGAGGAGACTCCTCTACTGGTGGCCGTGCTCACCTACATGGGCTACGGCATCCTCACCATCTTCGGCTACCTCCGAGACTTCCTTCGCCACTGGAACATCGAGAAGTGCCACGTGGCTCGGGAGCGAGATGAGCAGAAGGTAAAGTAATATTTACATTCGACCCTTTTGAATGCAAATGCTGATTTTAAAAACAAACGGAATAGGAAGCCATTCAAGGTTAATTCAGTGACAGAAAAATTCAAGCCGTCACTTCAGTCAGACCAGTCGCTCCAAGACTTTCTTTGAAAAGCCACTGATGATGCTTCATTTAAAATTTTCCTTAAAACTGTTTTGTTTTGTAAGTAGAAGTTGCAAGGTAGAACTTTGCTCTTACAGCGCAGTGTTAAAGGTTTCATGTTTTGATTTTTAGATATCTAATCCTAGAATAGAACTGCGTCACCTCCTGCTACATTAGCTGTCACAGTGTTGCAAGTCTTTCACACTCTCACGCCTATCATATCTGGTTCAAAAGTAATTATTGACTGTTGCCTTTTGTTTGCTGCTTTGGAACATAATAAACTGCCAGGACATGTCATCAAGAAATCTTCTACACTTTCCCATTTCCTCTGCAGGATTTTGTCCCCCTCTACCAGGACTTTGAGAACTTTTACACCAGGAACTTGTACATGAGGATTCGAGACAACTGGAACCGACCCATCTGTAGCGTCCCTGGTGCCAAGATGGACCTGGTGGAGAGAGTGTCCCACGACTACAATTGGACCTTCGAGTAAGTTGCCGCATTGAGGTGTGGTTGTGGGCGTTTCCGTGTCTGTATGTGCATAGGGTTGAATTAGAATCAAGCCATGAGCCATAAAGAAGGTCATTACTCCCCCAGAAGTGTGTGTTTCTGTCTGTCTGATCCTTAGGTCAACAGGAAGTTCATTGATTTGCGCTTTAAGTCACTGACCTTGTATTTCTGATAATAAGAGTGAAGTAAGGCATGAGTCAGATAGTTAAGCTGAAACCTCTACACTAACACACAGCAACCCTAAACACATAGTCCTCTACAAATGACAGAGGTAGTATAAATACAATCTGGTACCAGTACAATCTAGTCATCAAAAATGTTAAAAATTTAAATGGCATGTAATAAATTTCATTTTGTCCCATTACCCTCAATTTATTCCCTCGTGTTACCTCAAGGAAATTGAGAACGCCTTAACTCATTGATACAGTAATATACACAAATATTTATACTATTGAGTGGTAGCAGGGCTACTGAAAAAAAATGTTAAAACAAATGGGGAGAGTGGATTAATATCTCTGCAGACAAACTGCCCTGATAACACTGAAGGTTGTGTCATATTTTTCCTATTTATCTCATTGGTATGAACAGTATAACATGCACTATGCCAGCTGAATTCCCTTGGGACAAAAAACTATTGTATATTATCACAGTGCTTGACAACTGTGGAAAGGATAACATTGGGCTAGAAATGGTTGCCTGGCAACCAGGGCAGACAGGCATGCATGTTGAAGATAATCTTTTTTTTTTATTAACCTGGAGTCAGGGTACCAATTCTCTGTCTCTGACTTTCTCTGTCTCTCTCAGGCACACAGGCAAAGTGGTGAAGGATGTCATCAATATGGGCTCATACAACTACCTCGGCTTTGCTGAGAACGTTGGGACTTGTGCCGATGCTGCTCTTGAGTCCACACAGAAGTATGGAGTTGGAGTGGGCAGCACTCGTTATGAGATGGGTAAGGGTCAAAATATGTTATTTTGAGTGTGAGATCTGTCTTTTAAAAAGCTTTCATGATTCATCGACGAACGGCTGCTCCCTCTTTTGTCCGTTGCTCTTTCAGCATACAACAGAGGCTACAGGCTCAAGAGGTTTTGAAGGACTGAGAGATTGAATTTGAAATATAGTGACTCATTTTGAAAGCTTTGAAGTTCAAGTCCTTTTCAGTTCAGCACCAAGCTTGCTGCAACCTCCTTTTTGACCTGGGTAGTTTGAGTGCATTTCTTTATAGTATTTTAAATCCAGCATTGTTTACATCCATGTTTACTCGCTTGCAGTCTTCTTCTTACCTGCCTTTGCTGGCGCATTACAGCACAACTTGGCATGTTACCACCACTTGTTGAACAGTGGAATAGTGTGACACTATCACCCGCGTTGACGCGTATATGTTTGTGTGTCTTCCTGGGTGTGCATGTGATAAACAAAACAGGGGCCCACTCATAGAAAAGCAGCTCCATAGCGCTACTAGAGGTCAAAAACTCCACAGGGGACCGTTAAGGAAAGTGGACTGACCTCACTGTTCGTTTAACAGATGTCAGAAAACAAATGTGACTACTCATTTCTTCTATAAACAGCTCTGCAAGTTACAGTACACTGATGGGAAGTTGTAGTTAAACTGAGATTCGTTTCCAGGGAACCTGGACATCCATGAGGAGCTGGAGCAGTTGGTTGCCAGGTTTCTGGGTGTTGAGTCATCAATGGCTTTTGGCATGGGCTTCGCAACCAACTCCATGAACATTCCTGCTCTCACTGGGAAGGTACGGAATTTCATTCACTTCCTTTGTTTGTTTTTTTTGTTCTCCCTAGAACATTTTTTACCTTTTAATTCTTTTCCCTGTGTTTTTATAGTTATGCTGACCCCTGTACCCATACTGGTATGCAAATGACATTAACAGTTTTACTGTTCAGGAAAAACACAGTTTCCTGAGAAAAGTGAAAACAAGCTACTTTTTCGGATGTAGGGCCAAGCTTGAAGAGTTCAGACTGTTCTACAACACACTAGTTTCTGGCCAAAGCTTTCAAAACATTCTGAGTGCAGGGGGTGGAGATTGATATTTGACAAGTCCCAGCCATTGTTGTTCTAACCCCAACAAATCACACATACCAGCCCTTACTTGCGTCCTTATTTGCTCTTTTCTTCCCTAGCCTATGTCACTTGAACAGGAAGTAGAAACTTGAGCTGTCAGGCGTGTGCACCTTGTGAGTCAAAGACCTAATTTCCGGACAACCACATGAGTGAAAAACACATATGCAGATGGACAAAGCGAGAAAAAGAAGCGTATAGCGTGACAGTAAAGATGGCATAATTGTGTGTTGTGTAACAAGCCCATTTATTCATTGACCAGAGGAAATGCTGTGACCTTTTTAAATGTTAGGGTGTGTTGACTTTAAGACATGGATAAGGTGTTTATGGTATAATGAACAAAATATTCCCTTCCTGGAAATATATTTGCCTGGTTATGATCAGTGCATGTGGATATAACAGGTGGGGTTAGTACATTTATTCATGGCAACAGGTATACTGAGTCACAGAGTATTAAAGGTTCATGTGAACAGCTTACCCTGAATAAACCTGGATCATTGGCCATACTGCTGTTATGTTCCAGAAACTTGAGTTCACTCTTCCTCAAAGAGGAATAATCAAAGTCTGAAAGTGTCTCAAACACTAAAAAACTCTAAAAAAAAAAATTCTCACTGAACAGCGTTTGACTTTTCTGGCTAATTGGGGACTGCTGCTGTCCTGATGTACGTAGATCACCAGTGAAGAAAATCAAAACTCTGAATGATTAGTTTTTTTTTTGTCTCTTTTCTTCTCATTTTAGGGTTGTCTTATTCTGAGTGACGAGCTGAATCATGCATCGCTGGTGCTGGGTGCCCGCCTCTCTGGCTCCACAATTCGGGTCTTCAAACACAACAGTGGGTGACCTCCAATAATGAGCACTTACCTAAGAACAGTTAGATGGTATTGTGTCTTAGAGTACAACCAAGGGATGCAGTAACACAGAGCACATAGGATTAAAGTGGCTAAAATGGATCTTTCAACACAATGAGACAGGACAGCTATAATCTAATCTCTTACCCAACAGGAGAGCAAGTTCTACATTTACTTCACTGCCGCTTTGTCTTTCTCTTATTTACAATATTGAATCACACAGTAGAGGGTGTGGTGTGATTTTTATGGTTCGGGATGAACACACGCAGACACACGTATACGCACAGTCACCAGACATCCTGACTTACAGTTGTCCATCAGGCAGACTGACTGCTAAGAAAACACTCTCAATGCTTCAAAGGGTTGTGATCATAAAATATTGACACTCATCCATTAATTAAAGAAAGCTCTCGTATTACTGTGGGAGAATAAAATCCATCCTTAGACAACAAAAGTCTTTTCTCCGTATTGTAGACATGCAAAGTCTGGAGAAGCTGCTGAGAGATGCTATCGTACACGGGCAGCCGAGAACCCACCGACCCTGGAAGAAAATTCTCATTGTGGTGGAGGGCATATACAGGTATACACAACAATCTTTGTCTTTCTCACACACACACAAACATCTCGGCTTGAAAATTGCTTGATAATTAAGCTAACTTGGCTAGTTAAGTTTCTGTTTTATTGTTGTTTCACTGCAAGTATTTTTTATACCACTGCTGTATCACATTACACTCTGTTTACTGCCAATTACTCGACACCCACAGTTTTCTGGCCGAGGACTTGACTGGTAGTGCTTTTTCCATTGCCATTGGTGTCTTTGATGCATACCAGTAGTAGAACTGTTACTTGTTTAAGACATAATGGCGTCACAATTCAAAGGTATTGATTTACTAAGGCTGTCGTAGGTCCCTTGGCTGTTTTTATGATATGACCATGACCCCATCTTCATTGTAGCAGCAAACTAATTTGCAGTAAAACAATGAAGCATTTTTATAAGACAAGTGAAGCAACATTTCAGCAGATTTGAGTTCAGAGTAGGATAGTTTCTCTACACTGATGATGGTACACTCAGGTGCTGACTTTGTATAAAACCTACTGAGCAAAGACATTTTCTGAAGGGACAAAGTGTGAATACCAATATCACAAATTTCTAGTTTTTCTTAGCCATGATGGCAACACTCCCTTATATCACTTGGCAATTTGGATGTGTGTCCACTCTAATGCATTCCTTGTTCTTAGAAGTGTACTTACTATAAAGGCAATCAATCCAGTTGATCAATATAGTTGTCAGAGGAAGTGCCTGACATACTCGATGCCCGTTGCTAATGCAATGTTAATGGAGTTTCATTTCCACTGGGATTTTCAAAGTAAACGCTTCAACTGCTAAAATGGACAGTGTCTACACAGACATTAACACCTACACATACACAACTAAACAAGGTTAGACAGTTATAGGGTCGACTGCTCACACACTCCCTCAGTTACACACCATCTTACTGACGTTCGTGTTGTGTCACTTAGTCTAGCATTACTGTATTCTCCATAAAAGAGCTCCTGGTAGAATATTGATTAGGGAGTGAGAAAGCTCATCACATTCAAATGAACTGTTAGGTCTAAGCATGTCATTATTATAGATGAGTTGTGGGGCTACTCTGACTTTGTTGATTTTTTCACATCATTTTCTTGTTGTGAAGTATGGAGGGGTCCGTCGTGCGTCTGCCAGAGGTCATTGCTCTGAAGAAGCGCTACAAGGCGTATCTGTACCTGGATGAGGCCCACAGCATCGGGGCCCTGGGGCCTAACGGCAGAGGAGTGGTGGACTACTTCGGACTGGATCCCAAAGACGTCGACATCATGATGGGAACATTCACCAAGAGCTTCGGTGCTGCCGGAGGATACATTGGAGGCAAAAAGGTTGGTGAAGTCATGCATGGATAAAACTATGGCTGTGAGTGCAGACAGTGGAATATGAAGCCTTCTCTGTTCGGGGAAGTAATGTATCATATCGATTACAGTAGCTGGAGCACTTAGTCATCCTCTTTAGGGAACATAGCAATTTCCAGACTGCTGGCACACAGCACATTGTGTGTCATCCACTTTTGCTATAGCTCAACACTGTTTTACCAGAAATGGGAAATTTAGTTTTTTTGTTTTTTTGTTTCATTTTCAGCTGCGAAAAAGGCTGCTTCAGTTGGCCTAGGTTAAGAAAAATATACAGATACAAGAGGGAACTACATCTTTAGCAACACTTAAAAACAAACCTTCAAATTGGTAAATTTACAATATTTCAATTCTAAAGCTGCTTATACAACAGTAACTTAATCTCTTGCATAAGAAATCATAGTATAGTACTGGTAGTATTTAAATACTGGTAGTATTTTTAAATTATTCTCCTGCTAATTATATCAGTTATTATATTCTCTAATACAGAAGAACTGCGTTAAAAATATAGTTTTGCTTTATAGTTGGCTGTATCTGTTTGAATGTTAATAACAAGTGTTGTAATATTTCAAAAATCTGTCGGCCAGAATTGTATTAATACTTAGTGATTTTACCCAACAGTGCTTCTACATTTTTGTTGTTATTGGAAAATAAAAGCAACTTTAATGTAATTTCTCTGTCAGGAGCTGATCGACTACCTGCGGCGCCACTCTCACAGTGCCCTGTACGCCACCTCCATGTCCCCTCCTGTGGCCCAGCAGATAATCACCTCTATGAAGATCATCATGGGAGAGGACGGGACCACACTGGGTGGGTGCCAAAAAATGACACTAATCACTTAAAAGTGCATTTCTGCATTGGCAGCAGTGTTGTGTAATGAGAGTAGAGGGCACTCGTTAAAAAAGGCAGCTTTTATCACTCTTTGGTCTTAAAGATAGCAGGGATAGCAGAAGGAAGTGAGCAAGAATCACAGAGCAAGTAGAAATGTAAATGTGTTATTTGGCTTAGCGCAGCATGCCTTGTATTTGGCATGACCTTCCACCAGCGACCACAAGATGGCAGTATAAGCCTGTGGCTCGGACTTAATTCATTCCTGCAAACCTGAGGTCTGGAGCAGATGACTGATTGGTTGACAGACATTTGTTTTCTTTCAACTCACGTCAGCTTTGCCACGTTTTGTACTTTGACTCCTTCCTACTGAGTGTGCTTGTTTACCTTTGGAAAATTTTCATTCTCAGTGATAAAGGCTACTATCTATGGCTAGCTGGCAATTATTTACCAGTAAATAAAGGTGTGTTAGACAGTCTTATCAAACTGTATGGCATGTGTAAATGCCACATGGGTCCATGCCCTTCATATGTTTACATTCACACCCTGTTCACTTGCAACTACAAAACTGGATGCAAATGTCAGTAATAGTAATTTCCTGTTTTTAGAATGTCACATGATCTTATTTTTCAACATGAGTGACAATAGAGTCCTCTAAGTAAAACTATTACTTGAGAGAAATGTTGTTTATAGTCTTAATATTTTGAGATGGTTAATCCATATTTTGAGAACCTCTTTTGTAAGAGTTTCTCTGAAAAGTTGCAGGTGATTTTTTTTTT
>NTHP01000789.1:168042-187948 GCA_003416845.1 Oplegnathus fasciatus
TTTTTAGGGAGAATAGTTTGAGGAAAAGCCTCCAAAAAGTACTTTTACAAATCTTCACACAGGAAGCTTTGAAGTAGAGAAGATGCGTCAAGAGGTCGCGTGGAGATTTCCGACGCTGCTCGTGATTTGGTCAATACTTCTCATTAGTTTGGGGACAGGGTTTCCTACCAGACACAAGAATGTTGGCCACAAGGTGAGTTTTCTTCAGATCTTGATTAAGTGTTTTCTTTTTCTGTTTTAAAGTTCAGCAAGTTCTAGCAACAGGTTTCAAAAAGCTACCAAGTCTTAAAATCACACCTGCCGCTGACAAAGCGTATTTTTTGGTCAAATAATTAGCTCTTTGCTAACTATTGCAAAATGTCCCTACTCTCATGGTTCTGAGTACCTTCATTAATGTCTCAGTTTTATAATAACATTGACAGCATTGCACAAATATCACAAAAGAATTAAAAACGTGCAGCTTTTATAAGAAAATGTTAGTGAAAATAAAGAAAATTCCCATTCTAATGTTGAATATGTTCATTAGTAGAATAATTGTTATTGGGTACAACAGACACTAAAATTAGGTGCATTTTGGGAATTTTGTAAAAAAAATATCACAAGTTAATAATTTCCAACACATATTCTACCTTTACGTGTGTTCAATAAAAGTGTAATGTTATAGAAAAATGTTAAACAAATGGCCTTAAAGTCACTGCTCTTTTTCAGCCATTACTCTCAGTCAGTTTCCATCAAGTGGTTCAATCAATTAAATGAGCTAAAGTGACAGAATTTCCTCCTCAGTGCCTGCTGCTCTCTTTTGTTGCACTTCTCTCTCCATGTATAGTAAGGTTTGCCATCACTGGGCATACACCCTGCTATAATAAATCCAAACTCCCTACACACACACACACACACACACATGCGCTGTGCAGTGTGTGGTGTGTCTACGGGAATGTTTGTGTTACGCGCGGACATATTTGGATATCAAAGTCTGTTTGTGTGCGTTTGTGTCAGGGTTCAGCTTTTGCCTTTGAACTCTCCTTCTTGTGTGGCCTCCCATGGGTGCCCTATTGGGACTCTCGCTCTCTCATCATCTTGTCTGATTGATGTCAAAGCAAAAAGAGACAGAGAGGAAAAAAGAGGGAGGGGGAGAGGAGGAGAAGGGAATGATTAGTGAGAAGGGGGGGGGGATCTCCCCGTGGCTTGTGTGATTGTTCGTTTCATTCACCGAAAAAGGCTGCAGTTGGCGACGCCGTATCTTCGCCTGTGACCTGCTGGATGCGTGTCCGTAAGTGGTGGATGGAGAGGAGAGATTAGCAGAGGAAGAGAGAAGGAGGAGGGGAAGCTCAGTAAAGCGGGTGCCCTGTAACGAGATGCTTATGTAACCAGAATAAGGCGAGCCCTCGGCATCTCTCACACTGGAGCTCGGGTCAAGTGTCACTCAGCTGATTGTTTACATTGGCTCTTTTTTGTGTTAATGTGGAATTTCCTCTTTTTGGTTTTACCCCCATCTCTCAGAAGAAGAAGAAGAGGAGGAGGAGGAGGAGGTGGGGTTTGTGTTGAAGTGGCCTCTTTTCCAAATATTCGGGACCTGTTTGTCCTGACTGCTTTGTACCCCCACCTCCCAGCCCAACCTCCACAACCTCACCCCGATTCCACCAGGCATGCATTTGTTGTCCCGTTTCCATTTGCAAAAGATGGCGATCAAAGAGCGTCCATAGTTTATTGTTCTTCTGTAATGGTTTGGAAACAGCCAAGTGTAGAGGCCTTTGATATCTGCGGGCACATAAATCAGGGCTGCCACACTGCCTGCCTTCCCAGCCTGCCCCCCCCCAACCCCACCGGATCCCGTTCCTGCCCCTCACCTCAGCCCCTGCAGCCCCCATCCCAGTCTCCCGACCTCCTCTCCCTAACCTGAATGTGTGTCACCGTCAGCAGTAGCAATGACAGTAGCCCAAAATGGATCCAGTCTTTTCAGTCTAGTCAAAGGAGGACACATTGCGTTGCCAAAAGGGTGGATTTAATGTTTGCTGGAGAAGAGAGAAGCAGTCTCTAGGCCAGGCCGAAGTCCCCCACTGCATCCAGATAGTCTCCCTGTTAAACACACCGCATGCCATCAGCCATCGGGCCTTTGATCAGAAGAGCCCCACTACTGAGAGGAGGAGAGCAGGATCAGAGAGAACGAGGGGGAGGAAGAAAGGAGGAGGAGGAGGAGAGTGATATACAGGGCGAAAGAATACAGGATCCAGATGTGTAACAAGACGAGATGAGGAGGGTGTGAAAGTATGTGGCCTCTCGTGACTCTGGACCTTCTGTGTCTGCGCCAGTGTGTAGGTGTTAGGGCATGTGTGTGAAGTATGAGTGAATATTGTCACTGCTGGTCAGATCTGACACTGATGCACTCACTGCTAATAACAGGCCAGGGTAAATTGGAGCATCATGCTGGAGGATTTCTTCAATAAAGTCTTGTACCAGACGCAGGACATTAAGGTGTAATGCTGAAGCACGGAGCCTTTATTTCTTGCTGTGTTCACCTAGAGAAGAATGTGAGCTCTTTTTTGTCATTATTGCTTTATCATTTCTTGCCACAGATTCCAAACATATGTACATTAGATTGGAGGTATTGGCAGTGAAAAACTGTTATTGGCGCATTCCTATGAAAAGAAACAGATGTTTTAAACATGGACAATGCACAAGGAGTTGGCTCCTTAAGTTAGCCAGTTACTTGGAGAAATGTTGGAGAAACTAACCAAGTAACTAACGTATGGAACACTTAGGGCTGCTTTTAACAATAATTTTCATTATCGAATAATCTGCTGATTATTGTCTCGATTAATCAATTGATCTATTAGTCTACAGTTTAAAAAGTCAGGCCAGTTTCAGTCCAAGGTGACGTCTTCAAACGTCTTGTTTTGTGCGACCAACAGTCTAAAATCCAAAGATACTCAGTTTACAATTATATAAAACAGAGAAAAGCAGCAGGAATTCACAATTTAGAGGCTTTATCTAGGGATGTTTTGTCATTTTTGCTTGAAAAATTACTTGAGCGACTAATCGATTATCATAATAGTTGCTGATTATTATTTTTCTGTCAACTGATAATAATTGTTTCAGCTCTATTTACATTATATCCAGGGCTGAAAACTGGACCCAAACAGGCCAAAAACAATAGCAAAACGAAATGTTCCCCTAAAAATATAATATCTATGAAATGTATGTATATTGACTTAAAAAATGTTCAAATTGATATTGACTTTTCTGTTAAATTGTAGTACTGCTTGCAGCATAACGTGTTAAAAATTCCTGCAGAAAGCAAGAGCGATTTCACGCCTGAGTGTTTTCAGCGGCATCGCTGCAATTAGTCTGTTTTAATGGGATGTTGAGTTTTCTTGGCAAAAGTGTGGTTAATGGTCGACTTGTATTGATTGCAATATGTGTAAGATTTGCTAACAGTATTTGCAGTGGATAAAATTACAGAGAGAAAGGCTAAATATCCCAAAAAGGTTATCTACTTGTCACCACCAGTTTACAGATATCTGGGGAGGGGGCCAACTTCTCTTCATCCATCGTTTATCATGCTTGACGGGCTTCTCCTCTAAACAGGCATAATGTGTTCACATGCTTGAATTTGACCGACCACATAACTTCTTTATGGGACAATCACAGGCAGTCAGTGAAAAGTACGCCCTGTTCTAGAGGCCATAACTATAAATCACCAACCGTTTGGTCATTAATTCAGACATTTCTTCTCCTCTTTAGCCCTCCAACTGCAACTGGTTTGCTCTGAGCAGACCACAAACTGGCTCAGGTCAGATCTCAAGGTCCCGTCCAATCATTTGTTTGAGCCAATTTAGCATATTTGGGATGATATAGACATGAGTGAACTGCAGACAAGGGTTCATTAGAGGGTTTGGATTTTGGTTTTGACCAGTGTCAGGCATGAAATAGATATGTGTCCTATTAGACATGAAACAGACACATGCACACTGGAGACTCAGACAAACCAAAGATCCATTTTCAGTGACTATATTCCAGATACACTACATATATCTACAATTCACCACCATTATAATGTTGCCATTAATCACCATGAATCTCAGAGATCAACATTTCCTCCTGTTCTTCTTAGAAACTGTAAAACCTAAAAGGTCAAATTAAGTGGTGGCCGTAGTGGCGGCAGCTCAGCAGGTTCAGACACGCTCGCATCAGCCCAGGGGTCCCACGCCTCCCAGGCCCTCTCATTAAAGCTAAAAGAGGATCTCTCTGGCACAGGCCCCTCTTTGTCCACGGCCTGGATGCCATGACTGTTGTGGGAAAAAAAAAAAAAAGAATGAAATGAAACGAAGGCTGGTTGGTCACTTGGCTGGTTAGTTGGATGCCTCAGGGGCTTTTTGGAATTGCTGACCAAGCTGCGAAGTGGTGGATGGTTTCAAGGTTTCTTCCTGGAAACAGAGCAGTAATTGTTTTTATACTCATCAATGAGCCACTATAAATGATCCTTTTTTTGTCATTAGCCCTAAAGATGCCACTGGCTTTAAATGTATTCCAGTTGTCTCAGTTGCTCTTGTTTACATTATTCAAGGTGCTGTATGCACACAATCAGCATAGATGCAGAAATCAGACTTTAAGGCATTTCCTGTCATCCATTTTTCTTTTAGTCCTTAAACCTCTTGAGTAATTCCACTAAATTATTGTTTCTTGTCCAGATAAACTCCTCATCTTACGTCTTAACTTGTACTTTCAGGCTCATGGCCACCCGATTCACAGCGGTGGGGTCCAATATGTCCCTGAGGCTTTGGAGCAGCAGAACCAGGTCCAGAGTCTCCTGCCTGAGCCCCACAGCCACCAGAGGAGGTGGTCTCACCCCCAGCACCGCTCTGTTGGTGTTCTTCCACAGCCTGAGCCCGAGGAGGAGACCAAACCCTTCATCCTGGATCTCAAAAACTTTCCAGACCTGGCCAATGCTGACATCAACTCGCAGAACCCCAACATACAAGTGAGTCAGGAGAGGGGAGTCACACATTACTGTATTTGGGGACATGGAGTCTTTGAGCTTCTTACACAGCCCTTTAATTCTCTATAAGATCACAAAAACAAGCTCTTGTAGCACTAAAATAACTTCATTATAGTTTGTCTGCTGTCACTGTATCATACAGCGCCCAATAGATAGTAAATTATGGGTTAAATTAAAACCATTCATGCAAGGAGAACTGGAGCATTTTGTCTTTAATTGTGTGAAATGATTGATTTCCTTAATGTGTAACAAAATCAACAGTTTCTCAGTCCAATCTTAGAGACCCGGCTATTTTTGCTACTATTTAATTAAAGTGTAATAAAGGAAAACAGGCTCTGTAATCATAAGTGTTAGCCATTAATTCCTCATCATCTCCCTCTAAATGAAAAAGTTCAAAAAGTTGTTCTGTTTAACTTATCTCATGGCACTTGTCCTCTCCAACTCTGGTCAGTGTAATCAGGATGTGGTTAGAGGGAGATAATGATGCTGGCCTGTGTCTAGTACAGAGACCGATGAAATTTCTGATGAGTTTTCATGTAACATATAGACCAGATGTACCATAGTCCGACTAAAAGTCTCTACACTAAGGATAATGTTCAACTTAGACAAATGAAAGCATTTCCCATCATCATACGTCTTTCCTAACAGTTACAAAAACATAGTCTCCCTGTTGCCTGGTCTTCACATCAGCTGGAGTGCGCTCTTGGAAGTACTGTAGCATCTAGGATGAGTCATATTGAGGTAATGAGAGGTAGTTATCCAGAATAAGTGCTCACATTCTCTCCCTGAGAGGATCGTTTTGGTTGGCTGAATGCTCCATGCTCACGTCTGGCTGGCTGACTGCGAGCGGGTTCACTTGCTAAAAAATGAGATAGCTGATTTCTTGAGAAAAGCTTGTAACTCAAGCGCTAAAGTACGGGAGGTATTTTATCTTTTTGATGACACGCTACGGCAAAAGCAGAGTTAACACAGCAATACTCATTGTCTTCTACTCACCGTTAAGAAGTCATTTCTAAGTTTGGTTTGCCAAGCACGCTACAATGTGCAGTCTTGGTTTGCTAGTTTAGGCTTTTAAGAGAGAGTCGCTCAGCTTCACAAATGTTGATGCTGTCCAAGATCATTTCAATGATGAATGTGTTCATGGGTTACTTCAGGTTGACAGAGACCCTCTCTTTTTCTACGTAGGTAACCATTGAGGTGGTGGACGACCCCCAGATGGAGGTAGAGATGGACCTGGCCAAGGAAAAAGACTGGCTACCTTCCTCTTCTTCTTCCCCCTCTTCCACAGTAGATTGGCTCGGAGGCAAGAAGCTTTTCTGGCCCCTTTTCTGGAGTTACACTGACGCCGATTCCAGTGAGGACAGCAATAGCCGCTCAGGCGTGGAGGAAACTGGCGAGGAAGAGGAGGAGGAAGATTACTCCCTGGATTACGGCAGCGAGGAGCCGTTACCCAGCGGTGTGGGCGGAGACTGGGATACACATTGGAACGAAGGCTGGGATCCAATGCAGAGCTACTATGGTAAGGTTTGCCAAGTGGTACACTCACTGTCTGCTAGTAAAGCCACACAGCGCTTTGAGATTTGACTTCATCAAACTGATTATGGCTTTTAAAACATTACCACATTACCAAAATTTATCCTGCTGGTTTTACCAAAGAACAAAATGCACAAAGGGAAAGTATGAAAATACAATCACTGAATTTATCATATCAAAAAAGAGATAGAGATAATGGGGGAGACAGAAAAGTGAGAGAGAGAACAACAGAGTGGCTTAGGGAGGCTGCATGATAACTGTCTCCACAGTCAGAGAGAGCCTAACGATGCCAGCATGCGAGGCAGCATGAGCACTCGACCATCAGGACATTGTGGGTGATGGGCACTTTGAAGTCGACACTAGCCGTGCTGGTCGCGGAGGCCTGCCTTTTGAAGATGGGTCTGATGCGCTCGCTAATGGCAGCGCGAGGCCGGCACTGTTCCCTGGGACAAAACAGCCCTCTGCTTGTGGACAATTAGAGGGCAGATTGGGAACACAGAATGACAGGGGCCATTCGGCCGGCCCTTTCATCCTTCCCTGGGACCCCATGGGCCCCCCCCAGACCCTGGCGGCCCTCACTGCCCTCTGCGGCTCGGCCTTTTGAGCCAGTTCAAGAATTTCGGGGGGCTTTCAGGGCTCTGCATAACTTTTACAGCTCTTTCCCCCTTCTTAATTCTGCCTTCCTCTGGTGGGAAAAAATGTTGTCTCAGCCTGCACAGACCACTTATTCAGTGGTAAAAATAGTAAATAATGAGAGAGAAAGAGAAAGGTGTACAAAGTGAATGAAAGGGAGAGAAGATGGAAAAGAAAGATTAAAAAAGGGAAGAAAGAAAAAGAAAAGTCTGATGGGCTGAGCAGTGGGTAGGCCAATGTGTGTGAGTCCTGCTGTAGATCAGAGCGCAGTCATGGGCTTACCACAGCCTAAAGCTTTCATTCTTCAGAGAAATTTCCCACAGATACAAATCTGTGTGTGATTGATCTATTTGTTTTTGTAAGATTTTGAAGCTTGTTGTTGCACAAACCTCTACTGCTGTAGAGCAATCTCAAAATGTGGTAGCAGGTGTCTGAAAACCTGGCTAGTTTTGACTCTTTAACCTTTCCCTCATCCGTTATGCCAATATATAGACTTTATCTGTTTGACTGTTGTGCATGTAGACGAGCCAGCAAAGGGCAACAATGCCTATTAAGTGGTCACATCTAAAGACTCGGTGAACATAAATCAAGGATGTCTGCCTTAGCTTCTTCTGTAATTAAGACTCTCCTGAGACCTCATTCCCGTATGGCCACATGGCAAGTTGGCAGCGCCCACAAAGTAAAATTGGGTGTTCGCTACACCCAAGCTGGTATTTCTGCACCCACCTCGCCTTTAATCAAGAATGACTTGTTTTCAGTGTTATTAACACCACAAGGAAACATGGTGCGGAGGCGGACAGCCACAGCACAGCTTCTCGCTCTCTAATTTTACTCAAGCCTTCTTAAAATGAATATGGGTTTGCATGGGAAAGGTTAGACCAGGAGAAAATTGTCATTTATATGGACTGAGACAGTCCACAAAAACACATTCTGGATTAGACTGTTGAAGTACAAACTGAGTTCACTTCAACACAAAACTGTAAGGTGTTTTTTCTTTTGTTCATAATCTCAATCAACCCTTTGAAGGTGCTTCCTATTAGATTATCTGGTGATTGTAATCTTTTCCTGTAACTGTAAATTTAATTCCATGCATTCATTGTGTATCCCTCTCATAATCTCTATAATAGTCTTCGTAGTATGTAAATGATAGTGTGCTTTAATCTTAAAAGAATCTGATGAATTTTCATAGTAGTGCAAAGTACGTTTTGATCCATGTGAAGTGCAGCACAAAAGCTTAGGCTGACTTTGTGGCACTGACTATGTTTCAATTTTGTTTTCCTTTCCACAGAGAAGGAGATAGATGAGTGGACACCCTGGTCTCCCTGTTCAGCGACATGTGGACACGGTGAGAGGAAGAGGACCAAGTCCTGTGGCTACTTCTGCACTCTGACAGAAGCCTCTAAGTGCGACCTGGAGCCTTGTCCTGGTGAGATTATATTTCCATTTTAAGAAATAAAAATAACGAACCAAGGCCAGAGCATTGAGTTGAGGAATTTTTATTCTGCTTTCCCAGCTTTTTTTTTTTTTTACAGCTAATGTACCACTCTCCTCTTTGTAGGTGATGTCAACACTGTAGTAGAGCCTTTCCCTTTCGAGATGGAGAATGGCACAGAGCCATTTGGGACAGGTGGGTTTTTGAAATGGAAGTTCTCCATAACAGCTTTCATTAGTTTAAAGGATGATACCAAAATATACCCCATTAACTACAAGCTGTTTATACTTTAGTCCACAATTTCACAAAGTATATTCAGTCAGATATACTGTATACTGTACTTGTAGGTATATTATAGTACCCCCTTGGCTACTGGATTATGCTAACATGCCACTGATATGCTGTTGAATTGGCTTGCTCAATACTGTAACATACATGTTTATAGATGCCAGGCAAAGGATTCAGACTTGACTCCAAAGTGCTACCATTAAAAACTGTAACACACAATTGATTGTGGTATTGCTGTCCTCTTTCCAATAGATGTGGACAGCTGTGAGAAGTGGCTCAACTGTAAGAGTGAGTTCCTCCAGAGGTACCTCCACCAGGTCTTGTCTGAGCTGCCCAGCTGCCCCTGCTCCTACCCCTCTGAAGTGGCGTACACTGTGGTCAGTGTCTACGATGAGACTCGTGGCCGGCAGTTCCGCTGGCGTGATGCCAGTGGCCCCAAGGAGCGCCTGGACATCTACAAGCCATCGGCGCGTAGCTGCATCCGCTCAGCACTTTCCGGCGACTCGTCTACTCTCGCAGCGCAGCACTGCTGCTACGACGATCGCGGCCGGCTGATCACGCGGGGGAAAGGCGCAGGCACGCCTAACCTGATCAGCACCGAGTTCTCACCTGAGCTGCACTTCAAAGTGGATGTGCTGCCTTGGATCCTGTGCAAGGGAGACTGGAGTCGCTTCCATGCGGTGCGGCCACCCAATAATGGATTGAGCTGCCCAGAAAACCCCCATGAAGACGTGTTCATGAATGAACTGGAAGAGGCCAGGGAGTACTGAGGGACCACAGCCAAAACTACCACTTCACTCAGAGAATCAGAGGGCCCAATCCTAATTTGAGAGGAGACTGCCTACCTTAACACTCATGAAATATTACATCTTAACCATGCATTAACTGAGAGGAAATGCACATTTGTGATTGGGAGATCTGTGGGGTTTGGGAATGATGGTGAAGTGTGGCTGTCTCAAGTTAGGATTTGGCACAGTGTCCTGATATCAGGCTCGACTGAACTGAACTGAATTGCAAGAATGGAAAAAAAAAATGCAGTGTTCTCCCGTCGCTTGCCAACCTGTTCCACATCTGGCATGACATCAAGCTCTCTCTCTCTTTATATTCAGTACACTCTCCTGGGTGCGTGTAAGCATGATGTCTACCTACTGGCTTTTTTGATGGTGTCCTAGAGCGCTTGTGATTGACAATAGCAACATATGGTAAACATCCTGATCATGCTTCTTGTAGGTTTTACATTAGGAAATGTATGAATGTGGGCTGGCTATGTTGATGAAACAAACACATGCATGGGAAGAGTCCAACAGATGAATATCCCAACTATGCTGCTACAATATAAAATCCTTCAGGTTTTTACAAAGGTATTAAGGGGAACAAGACAACAGGACATCAGTAGACCCAAAAGATGCCACATGCATTCACAGTAATGTACATTTCAGCCAATCTTTTGGGACACTAAAACTAGTAATTCTGCTGTCATTATCGCGCTCGCTAGTGAGAATTATGAGAATAGCCCATGAGCAGTAATGTTACGGGAACAGCACATTTGATTTCAAATGTTTTGTCACACAGATTGATTTCATGTGTTTCCTCACATTTTCACAGCCAGGAAGATATATGATCTGGGTGCCAAAGAGTTAAAAATCAGACTGTTGGTGCCTGTGTAAATCCAGCCTCCTAAGTCTCTACGGTGCAAATGTAGGAAAAAATTAAGTTCTACAGTGAGTAGATTGTGCTCATAGAAGTGTCTCTACAATGTTCTCAGGGGGACTAACTGACCATGATAAACAAATTTGTTCATTTACCTCGACAGCGGAGCACTATTGGAACTAGCACAAAGTGTATTGGGGTAAGGATTAGTAGGAGGGTATTGGATGTGTAATCCAGATTGGAATTGATGAACAGATAATGCTTTCAGAAAGCAATTGGAACCCATATAACTGAATAGTTGTTCTTGATGCATTGTATGTGGTCGAAAGATGTCATTGCTGTTTAAGCTGTTGGTGTAGGGTCTTTGGGTTTATGTACAGAACTTGATTGGATAGAAGGGACATTCCTACTCAAACATCCCTGGAAGTCATGTAGTTAGAGCCCTTATCCAGGCTAACATGCTAACAACACAGGTAATGGCAACATGGAAGTAGTTGCCAGTAGCAAATATCTCTGTCTTTTCTTTTTATTTCTCACCATTAGGTATAGTGCAAAGGACTGAAAAGGTTGATTTTTAACCATACTAAGAGTCGTTTTTAGCATTGTAGCAGTAGTTGTGTTAAAATTCTGCACGTCACTCAAAAAGCAGTGGCAGTAATCTTAAATTTACTTCGAAATACCATGAAACTCCAGGAATTGCCCTTTCTATCCAGTCTAAGTCTATGGATGTTCGCTCCAAACCTTTTTTCAGGAATTCTGCTTCCAGATGTGTGTATGCGAACACGCATTTACACTTTGGAATCACCGATTTTCAAGGAAGGCACTTTATTTAAGGTGTATACGTATATATATATATATATATATATATATATATATGTATACACAAAAGATATATCAAAATGTACTCATGTTTGCCAGTTGTTGATGATAGTGTTATTGTGAAGGGAAACTCGCCAGAAATGCTGCATTGATTTATGAAAGTGCATATATCAAGTGCTCTGTTGAGGAAAGCATGATCTTTTTGTGATTTCTGAATCTAGTATTACATATATGGTGTTGTACAGTATTTATTTGTCTGTTCTCTTTTTTTTTTTTAAGTTTGCTGAAGCTTTGAAATGTCTCTATACTCAACATGGTGCACTAATCGGACTGAGAAATGAAGGCACCCATTATCAAAAGGGAAACCACTTGCCTCATCACTTCATACAGCAACATCAAGTGTCTGTGTCATTCTACTTTGTACTGCAGTGCTCTATGAATATGTTGTTGCAATTATGCTGAAGAAATATATAAAGACCTTGCATTCATCATCTGACTTTTTAATGTGTCGTTTCTTTTTCCACACTTTAGTTACTGTGTGGTAGAGCCAAGCATAGCATGGGACTGCAGAGCAAAATTCCTTAAACACAACTGAGTAGTTATACTTTGTATTGACTGACATACCAAACTTTTCCGTACTTTTCCTCGCCAACAAGACAGGTACAGTGCAGCAAGCATTCCTTTAAAGCGCAAACATGTCACTTCCTTGTTTGCAGAAACAGGCAACCAATGGGAGACACTGTACCGAGACCAGGCAGAAATAAAGTGTAACAGGCCATTCAGGCTTCTCTTTCAAATACCCCAAATGTCTGAAATTTCTTTCATATCAGGACCATAGCAAAGAAGAGTTTTATGTTAAAAGAATAGTTAGACGTTTTGAGAAATATGCTCATTTAAAGATTGATACCACTCTCATGACTGTATGGTAAATATGAAGCTACAGGTGGTAGCTAGTTAGCTTAGCTTAGCACAAAGACTGATTATGATGTTTGTTCAAACGGCGCAAAAAACAACAGCAAGTGCAGTGTTGGGAGTTTATGTGCCGGACTATTTCATGGTCAGGAGCAGTAACTGGATATTGGTGGTGGATATTGTTACCTTTGGACAGAGCTAGCTGTTTCCCCCTATTTCCAGTCTTTGTGCTAAGCTACGCTAAGTGGCTGCTGGCTGTAGCTTCACATTTACCATACAAACATGAGAGTGGTATCAATCTTCTCATCTAACTCTTGGCAAGAAAGCACATAAGCATATTTCCCAAAATGTCGAATTCCTTTAAATGTTTATTCCCTTGTAAAGTCCTCTAACAGTCAAATACAACGTCAGACCATCAAAGGAAGGTCCCTGTACTCAGTGGTGAGTGTCCTATCCACATAGCTGAGCTGGTGGAAGCTGTGATGCTAAATTGTTTAATCATCCGTAAATACCATTTGTGGTTTTGTGTGTTAGTGTCTGCTTTGACGAGAAGTAATGTGTAGCATGTGACTCTAATTATTTACCTACATTAGCTTTTCCACATTCAAACGGATCCCGAACACAGCGATGACAGGATTCAATTAGGCATTCTGCATGTTAGTGGAGTGTGCAGTCGCCGTTTGAGCCGACAGCATCAAACGCTTCCTCAGTTTACTCTGTTTTATCGTCTGTGTGTTCTCAGTCTAACATTGGTTTTGTTTATGGGTCCAGTTCACGTCTAGAAGTCAAAAGTCACACTAACAGTTTCTGTCAGACTTCTAAACAACCAACCGCAGACTTTTTAAACCATGCATGCTTCAGGATTTACAAATGTGTTGCGGGCATTCTTCTGGTGATTCACAAGAGTGACACATTATTCAGAAATAGGATTTTCACTTGTGGCTGGGGCCCAAAGTCTTAAGTCCAAGCAAGAGCAAGAGGTGCTGGCTAGACATTCCTTTAAAGACAAGCTGGATGTCAATATTATACACATGGTTCCACTCAACCAAAATCACCCTACTAATTCACAAATTTAACCTCTTAAGCCACCATCACTGTCATCCACCTCCTCTGTTGTATCTAGGTTGATCTGTTCCTCCCATCATGTTGTTTGAGGCTATACTCTTTGCACAGGATTAAATGACATTGAGATTAAAAATTCAAAGGTCAGGGCAATGCAAATCCATAGGCTTAGGCAATTCAAATACTGCTCTTAGATACTCTAATTCCTGTAGGTCATGATGTCTATCCTTCGCTTGCTGTTCTCATTGACCCAAGAGGGGGGGGGGTTATGCATTTACAATAGAACATTAAGTCAAAAGTGGGACACAATTAGCAGAGGATGTACTAATGTTACGTGCATAACCAAGGAGATACTTAGAAATCCATCTATCCATCCGTGTGGTGAGTATCTGCTGTGGAATGAGCGATAAGGAGCTTGGTAGGTCTACGCTGGTCCTTCAGTGGTTCCTTAGTTGACTACAGATGAGTGCTGCGTGGAGGCCAGCCAGACACATGTTGACCACATTGCTGCCGCAGAATAACAGATAAATAACCGCAGATGTGTAGACAGAGGAGAAAGCAGAGAGAGGGAAAACAGAAGAGGGAGAAGGAGAGAGGAGAAAGGAACATAAAAGAGAGGGGAGGTTTCAAAACTCTGTGGCTAAAAGATGTTATCTGAAATATTGAATGAAGCAAGAGTTCCCGGGCGGATGCATTTCAAAACCGGGTGAATACACTTCACAGCTTATGGAGGGCATGTGTATCATGTCACTGAGAGAGCACACTGTGGTTGTACAGAAGTTCAAGCTGACCAAAATCACTGTATTTCAATTTAGCATGAATTATTTCGCACACAAAATGTGAAAAGATTGGATCGGCATCCAAAATTCTGAACGTGCGCTTCACCCCGTGCACCTACACTTTAGCCAGTGAATGTGTGTGTGATGTGATTCATTCCTTAAGTTATAGCGCTGGTGGCCCAGGCCCGGTGCCAGCGCTCGGTGGTTGCAGATCTGTTTACTTTTGTAGGTTGGCAGGAACACGAGATTTCCTCTGGGTGTACTGCGGCTGGTCGACCTGCAAACAGCATGGCCCTTCAAGTCCCTCGCTGCTCCTGCTACAGACTGCCTCGTAACCCAACCCACCCCCCCACCCCCCACCGCGGATCACTTATGCTGAGGGTAACCCCACGCAAACAAACATACACTCACACAGACACTGACAAGGGCTCATTGAAGTCATGAAAACCAGCCGGCATACTGCATTAATGCTGGAAAACATGTGCTTCACCAAACACAAACTCATATACATACTTTAGCTGCTCTACCTACATGACTTATAAGAATGCCAGTGGATCTTAGGATCTTATGGATTATCTGGAGTTTGACTTATCCCATTCCTGGACCGGCCTGACACAGAGGAAAGCCTTGTTCTGAGACGCTCAACCAGACTAATCTCAAAATGGAGCCTCCACACATAAGAGGCAGAAATGCAAGGGTTATAGAGCATGAATGACACTTTAAAAAAGTTTTTTTTTTTTGCCATCCTGGTTGTTAATTTGTGAAAAAATAACTATAAGTCTACAGCCATACTGGCTCTCTGTGAGGCTGTACTGAAGTACAGCAGTGCTTTGAGCTAAATGCTAACATCAGCATGCTAACAATGACAATGTTAACGTTAGCAAGTATAATGTTTACCATGCTCAACATCATAGTTTCGCAGGTTTGCATGCTAACATTTGCTTATTAGTAGTAAACAGAAAGTACAGTTGAGGCTGATGGGAATGTCTTTAGGTTTATAAGTATTTCATCATAAACCAAAGTACTGGACAACTTAAACTTTTTACCTGATAATGTCGCTATATGGAAATAGAAGGATCACTGAAGTTGTTACAATTCATCCTGAAGGGAACACGAATGTTTGTACCAAATTTCATGGCAATCCATCCGATAGTTGCTGAGACATTTGACTCAAAACCACAAATGTCAACCTCAAAGTGGCGCTAGAGGAAAAGTGTTAAGAACTCCAAAGTTAGAGCGAATCATCCTCTGGGCATCATGAATGTCTGTACAAAATTTCATGGCAATCCATCCAATAGGTGTTGAGATATTTTAATCTAGAGCAAAGTGGTGGACCATGGCGCCATCCATAAAGCCAAGCCGCTAGCATGGCTAAAAATGTACAAAAACTATGACTGTGTATAGTACTGTCTTATAACAGGGCCTGTTACATGTGAAAGGACAATGATATTATTTTTTATGATGTCTAGTGTCAAAATATCCTTTCCTCTTTAACATTTTTCATGCTCCTCAATCTTGCACACCGAGTACAGACAAATTGTTTTATCAAGCAAGAACAATATTCAGCACAATAATCCCAACACTGGACATCAATATCCTCAGAGAAGTCTGAATAACTGACATTCTTTGGATGAACCAGACTCTACAAACTTTTGTTTGTTTACTCATGTCCAGTGGGAGTCTTAATTTTCTCCATCTCTCTCTCTCTGTTGATAATATAATCAAAAGAGCAGCCAACACAATACCTTTGGACATGAGAGGGGCCTGCAGATCCAGTAGTACTGAGGCGGCAGCCAGCCAGCCATAACAACATCAAACAGCCCTTAGCCTCCAGCGTTTACACAGAGCCAAGACCCCGGACCAAAAATATGATTGCTCGTTCTTTTTAAGATAAGAATGCAGACAAGCTTGAAGGTTATTGCGAACAATATGTACAGGTATGAAGTGGCCATAGTGGTACTTTAGGTCAGATTCTTGGAGGCCTAAGACCAGAACGTGAGATCTTGTCTTGCAGGAATGATGGGAACATCTCATCATTCTCACTTCTCATTTACACCAGAAAACATCATAATCTGTCTTATTATCCCAGTGAGTGCACAGTTCATGTTCTCAAAGACAAAGCAGAGGTGGGACAGGACTGGAAATTTGAGGAAACTGACAAAGAGCACCCCCTGCTGGTCACCATAAGTAAGCACACAGGCCTTAATGTGGACTTCACCTCTTACTACTCTGTCTGAGTTGCTTGAAACTTCTGCATTGGTCTCAAAATTCAAAGCTTTATTTGTAATCTTATTCAGAATAACATGACTTAGTATTAGAGAAATTTGACAGAATTTATTTCCCCACATTTTCAAAAGGTCGTTCACTAGTTGTTGCATTTAAGCTCATAAATAGACCATCTTAGCCTTCTACACATCTGTTACACTATCATAACTATTACAAACTATCATTGTCGTTGTTTATTAATCTGTCGATTGTCTTCACAGTTAATTGATTAATCAATGAATCATCTGTTCTATAAAATAGTAGAAAATAGTAAAATATCACATTTTCCCACAGCCCATCTTCAAAGGTTTTGTCTGACCAACTGTCCAAAACCCAAAGATAGTTAATTTACTATCATGGAAAAACAGAGAAAACCTTCAAATAGTCCCATTTAAGAAGCTGGAATCAGTGAATTTGGGGGATTTTTGTTTAAAAAATGACATTAGCTTTAATTTGTCATTAGTTGATCTGCAGGGTTAAATAAGGATGAAATCACAAATGCATTGGTTTGTCTGAAAGAATCATATTTTACTTTCAGAGTCCCTGTTTCAGTTGCTGGTTAAATGGTCTGAAAAATGTACTACATGCATTTTAACGGAGAAGCGGTAGATTTGCATTGCTTCTCCTTTTCATGTCGTTAATTCCGCCCCACACACTGTGACGATGAAAGGCTATTAACAGCTTGGTTTACCATGTAAGAATAATCCTATAGTGTGTGTATATCACCATCCATGGCCTGAGATGGTACTCACATTAATGCGCTGTTCATTGCTTCCAGCTTCGTGTCAGCCTAAAGAATGTTAAGTAGGTGACTGTATGAGTTCGAGAAGAGGACATGGTGAGCTTTTTGGGGGGTTTATCTGTTAAAATGACAGCATTGTTTGACCACCAAGAAGATTGTTCTCACAGTCAGTCAGTTATCACATGGATCACCACATTTCCTCTTACAAATAGGGTGCTGTACAGGCTAATGCATCAGGGAAAATGAGGGAATGCATCAGATGCAATCAATTCATGGTAGTTCTTAAATAATAATATATTAAAGAAACAACATAGCTGTTTCTAAATCCGATTTTGTGCCTTTTGCACTTCCTCTGTCACAGCCTTTTAGCCCCTTTTAGCACTGCAGAATGAGTTCAATGATATATTTACACGAGCAAACGAAGGTTACGCATTTGATTCACAATGTCCATCTGCATCACTTAACCTATCACTTCTGTATGCATCTCTTTATTAAACCTATGTGAGAGTCTGTGTTGACTCAAACAATTACCCTGTTATTCCAGTGCTCCTGGAGATGAGTGTAATTGTATAAACTGAGTGAGGGTTGAAAGCAGGAAGGATCTGATGTGTGAAGTGCGTCTGCCTATGTAGCTGTATGCTCCGATTGGCAATATTGGTCCTATTTTCAGTCATGGAGGAATTCCCTTGTCCCTCCGTGCTGAAACTGACAGGTGAAGGATGAACTCTCGAGGTGGGAGGCGGTTCAAAGTTTTAAAGTCGTCAAAAACTCTAACTCACCTCTGCGTCATAGTTATCATGAACCGAGGTTTACAAGGTGCAGTGGGTGCATGCCACAGAGGCATACTTCTGCTTCATTAACAGGCATAATAGCTCAGTTTTTAGGGACCTGGCATAAACCTGACTGAAGAGAAAGTTCTTGCTGAACTCGTTTTGGTGTGCTTTATTATTACGTCGTGGGCTGGTGTATACTTTTCAGGACATGGTGTATCCTACTATATAAATCTGTAAGAAATAGATTAATAATATGATAAAGATCCCAGCTAAACTCAAGGACAAAACAGACACTTTGAAATAGCTACTTCAAAATAAAAGATGGAAACTGAGCATTTTCCACCGTATTTTTCCGCCCCATTTTTTAAGGCCTTGTCTCAAGAACCTCAATCAGGTTCTGTAATCTTGTCTGTACTTGTCTGAGTGTTCCTGATGACGGCTCAGTGTTTAGGACCTCAATAGCTGAAAGACACTGACTGTATACTCTTAATGTATTCCTGGTGCATTTGCCTCTCTTGCAAGTGCTACAATGTGTTTTAATTTGATGTTGTTATGTTAAACTTTTCTGGATCACAGATCAGTTTTTTGCTCAGTGGACATGGTGAGGTTGTCAGTATGAGCAGTATGGAAATTCACTCTAAAAAACGGTGTCACGTCTGCCACTGATAAAGTCTGATTAAGCCAACACTTCCCACATAAAAACATCTGTTCTCCTGGTTATAATGGTTAGTACTGTAAACTCTGACCATTATACTGAGTACCATACTTTATTTATTTTGTTAGGGATGTAACTGTATATCACATATAATGGCATCAATATATCAACCACAGAAAAATCCTCTTCTGTGTACAAGCTGAAACAGTTCTAAACTGCTGTGACAAGTTTGGTTGTAAAGGGTAACAGGCTATAGCTTTATAATGCTGTTGCACATTATTAATACTGTTGTACAGTACTATACTTACTGGTTACTATCTGCTTACCTGTTTACATCCCCGTTACCTTTTTACATCTCTGTTTATTTTGTTTACATCTCCGTTTATATTTATATTTTTATACATTTATTACTACCATTTATACCTGCATTTTACCACTTTTGCACACCTGCCTCAATTATAACAGTATTATATTTCTATTTATATTCTATTTTACATTTTTATATTTTATTTTAGTGTACTATATTTTATTTTATATTCTATATTCTATTCTCATATTTTGTACTTTTGCACTATTTCATATCTTATAAGTTCTCCTTTATTTTCCAATACATTTTGCTGAGCATTGTTGGAGGGAGCCTGAGATTTAAGAATTTCATTGCCAACGCCTGCGCAGCGATAGTGCATATCTGACCATAAATATCTTGGATCTAATGTTAGTTAGCCAATGAGCCGATCAGTAAAACCTGTACAGTTGGCGTTAAGCTAACTATTTACCATAGAATCATTCATAATAACGCTAAGTGTCAGTAATATAGGCAGTATTTTTTCAGCAGTGTCGGCTATGCGGCAATGTTAATGATCGAACTCGCATCTGAAAGCGAAAAACATGTTCCACGACAGGCCCCAGCGAGGATCGAACTCGCGACCCCTGGTTTACAAGACCAGTGCTCTAACCACTGAGCTATGGAGCCTGTTATTGTGACCAATGTAGTACATTAAGAATTTAAAGACGCTTCTGTGTCAAAGGTACTCCAGCTATGTTGACGTAGTTACTGTACAGGAGCACTTAACGAAAGACCGACTACCTTCCACTTCACTGTGGTCTAGATAACCGGCGGTATAACGTTACTTTATGGGACTTGACTGACCAAAATGGCAGTTGTGTACGTGCTTTTGAGCTGGACTGCTCAAGCGCTTCTGTTTCTGCTCTTTCTGATTTTCATAGCGTTTCTTGGTTTCTGCTTGTATATTAAACACCTTCACATGAAATATGACCACATACCCGGGCCACCGAGAGACAGGTAACGTAACAAAGCTGAGTTAAGTGGGTCGTTGTTTAAATAGTTGAGTTGACGCTAATTGTTT